>JAAGKR010005404.1:0-51410 GCA_011419295.1 Clarias macrocephalus | reverse complement strand
GTTAAAAGGCATCCTTCAAAAGCACTCCACATACATTTCAGAGTTCATGATGGTTGTCTGTTATCTCCCATTCCCTATGTTGTTTGCTGCTAGCTCTGAAGTTGAGAAGAGACCAATAGATCAAAGGATGGTATGGGTTGATGATGAATTGTGTATTATACATACAGTATGGGTGATCAGTATGGATGGCCTTTAGGGGCCAAACTAAACAGAAGAATGTCTGAAGGGCATTTTTTTACATTGAGACAGACCAATAGCAAGTGATTGGATCTGCCCATAAGAAGAACTTCGACTTTAGGTAAGAAAATTGATGGAAAAGGGAGGATCCCTGAGCTAATGACAGCTAACCCTGTAGCCTTCCGCTAATGCTATCCTATTTCTCTATTTCCCTGGAACCTCATTTCCATTCAATTATGGGGTCAGTTTTATCTTTAGAGAGAGAGAGAGAGAGAGAGAGAGAGAGAGCACATCTTGAGGCATTTTTAAAAATCTAATTATTTCGGATTATGTTGTGACATTGGTTTTACGGGATGTTTATAACCCCTCAACATTCAAGCTAAACTGTGACCACAATAGGAAAAATTAAGCATTGTATGCAACATATCATTAAACTTGGAGTGGAGAAGGTTTCGGCCCAACAAAAAAAAGCAGGAAACAGTAAAGATGGTTTTAAACCATTCTGGGGGGAAATTATGCTGTTTTATGAAGTATTTTTCTTTTGGACTGTACGAATTCAATATATTCCAGACAATTTTCAAGGTAAAAGAAGTATGTGTGCTTGATTCAGGTGCACAATTATACATTATCTTCGGTATTTAAAAATGGAACAGCAAGTAGGAGTAAGAACCTGAAAATGACAAAGATTACTCTGTGCTCATGGCCAGGCTGTAGTGCTCCAAATAGCAATGCATTCAAATGACATTCCACCATATCAATCTTACATTTATATGACACTTTGTATGAATCTCTTCGGTTTCAGTTGACGGTACTCAGGGAATAATCCTAACTTAGAAGTTGAAATTAGCATCAGATAGGAAGCCATTTAAATTTTAATACATTAATGTACACATTAAAGAGAAGTTATTGACATAAAATGCTTTTGTGTAATTTGTTTTGAAGTAAGAGAGGAATAGTAATAAAAATAACTTTTAATTCTTAAAATGCAATGCTTTTGTTTTTTACGTGGAGGTAACTAGCCATAACATTCAAAACATTAGCATTCCCCTTGTGCCACCTGGTTGGGTCTGGCCGTGGCAGTGGATCCTCTAGGTGCTGTATGTTGTGGACTGAGGCCTCCATGGATCAGTCTTGTTTGTCCGGTGCAGCCCAAGCAGGCTTGATCAGATCAGTGGCCTTGAGCACTTTGCCTGCTGGGCCCAATGAGCAACTGGCTATAGTGCACTAGGTGTTCTTGTGCCTTTCTATCATGGCCAGCATTGACATTTACCAGCAACTTGTATTGCATAGCTTTTCTGGGGAATTGGAGCAGACAAACTGGACCGAATGAGTGATCATTGGGTGTCCATGATCATGCTCCATTGCTGGTGTATAGTTGGTGATCAGTGTTGTTTAGTTCACCTGGCAGTGCTGTTGATGTTATGGCTGATCAGTGCACACATTCACACACTGTACCTCCCTATGGAAACCTAACCAATGTTTAGCCAATGCCAATGACTATTAAAATAATATAATGAGGGCTCATTTAGCCTCGACATTAGCCAAGAAGTTGGACGAAACCAATAACTTAAGAAAACACCCCAAACAATCTCTAAAAAATAAGATTTTGCTTAAAATATGATTAAAAAAACAAGCATTCTGAAGTATCAATGACAAAAGGTCTGAATTGCCCATTTCCTTAATATACACTAGTTAATACAGTTTAAAGCAAGAAAAACAAAATGAATGAATGAAGTCTTACCTTGTACTGGTGATCAGGTGAGAAACTATCTTGCTGTCTTTGATAAGCATTCAACAAACAACTTTTCTCATTGTCATCTAATCTTGACATAACCATGACTGGTCTTATAACCCCCGGCTTTGTCTGGAATAATGAAAAAAAAAAGTATTTTTAAATGTAAAATTACATAACTTATAGGTAATTGCTTTGTAAATCTTGTTTCCACTGTACAATTTTTGATAACCATGTTGTAATAATCGATTATCTGTGTTTCAGTTACATAACATGCAGGATCAAGGACGTTCCAAGTCTAAATCATTACCTAAAATAATTTTTCCCATAAGTTAGATTTTTTAGTTTTGCTTTTGTTATATCCGATTCTCAATTTTCATGAGCTTTGGATAAACAAAAATCTTTAAATTATTAGCTATGATGTATGGCATTTCTTCATTAAAATCTACATTTGGTTGCCTTTTCCTAAACCAATTATGATATTTATGGCATCCAGTGAGCTCTTTAATAAATGTAACCAATTCAGTGGTTATTTTCAGAAAAGCTCCTTTCTGCAGTTAATGGATAGCTCTTCACTATGTTCAATGAATAGATATTAGTATGCAAAAATCTGGATTAAAATACCTACCAGTGTTTTCTTTGTATGTGTAGGAGGTTGGTGTTGAAAATGAGCCTAAGAGAACGAGGGCACATATATCTGAATGAGTATTTGTTGATTTTGATAACTGTTATGATTTTAATGTACAAGATTGGCTTTAATAACAACAACAATAATTAACAAAAAAACAGTCAGGTCTAAAGTATATGCTACTGCATCTGTGTCTCTCACACACACACACACACACACACACACACACACACACACACACACACACACACACACACACACACACACACACACACACACACACACACACACACACACACACACACACACACACACACACACACACACACACACACACACACACACACACACACACACAGGATAAAGGTTCCAGTAGACTGATTTTGACTAAATAGACCCAAATTACTTCAAATAGCCTAGATTTACTTCATAATAGACCAAAAATGTTATTGCAAGAGCACTGGTGCATGTAAAATATTAGCTATGCAAACCTCTTCACTGAGGCTTATCTTCTGCAATATGTAGATCAACTATTCAGGACCATGCACATTTTTAATTTGCCACTCAGTTTTAGTGACAGATTTGCCACATTCATTTTCTCCTTTCACAAGTGCTCCTGCTGGGAAGTGCATTTCCTCTGAAAAAAGGCAGCATGAGTATAGGTGCTCTGGTGTTTTTTTTTTGTTTTTTTTTCTACTTGCTCCCTGTAATTTAAGATAATTATGCCATAAAGAACAAGAAGAACAGATGCAAAATCTGGATTTAAAGCTTTGTTGAAACAATGCACTTACCCATATCGGATAAGCCATTCAGGAATTACAGGCCATCTTATACTGTAATTAGTCTTCTGTTTTATGAGAATCAACTATAGTAGGAAAACAGCTGTTATGGGTAAATTCCTATGCCACTAGTTATCAAGTGAAAAGTACTTTCATTATCATTATCTTTAGAAATGATCTTAACCTGGCCAGGGTCATTGTGAATGAAGAGCTACAACATAAGAGTGCATCCTGGATGGGACACCAGTCCATCATTTGGCATCATGCCCACACACGCCTGCTTTAGACAGATCTGCGATATGTTAACATACCTGTCCTATTGGCACAGACAAGACTGGTGAATATGACACACAAATGCAAGTGAACATTAGAGCGGCAGCTTTTTGGGATAAAAAGAAAATCTCAATAAATTTCCATGAGTTTATTTAAAATGTTTTACGGTAAACTTGTAGTACAAAAACATTTTTTATCAACTAGTTACTTTTAATTATAATATTTCTGCTATAATTGATGCTACTTACTATAGAGGAATTATGTATCAATGTTAAGCTTACATGAATTGTATTTTGTCCAAATTACCTTACTAGAAATAATCCACATAAATCATATTTGTGGAAAAATAGCAGTGTTTGTATTTTTGCACGTTTTTATGTTTAAATAAATGTGCCTTAAACTTGATGTGTCTTTTTTTTTTTAAATATATATACATGTTTTGGAAAAATTATTACCCTAGATGGACGAGAAACCATATACTGTATACTAAGTTTGCTGACAATGAAAAAAGAAGAAAAAAAAAAGGACTCTTGAAAAAAGGAAAATTTACAACTATTAATATTGTATGGTATATTTATTGAGTGTCATATAGCATGTTAAATACTGATTAAAATAGTGCACGTTTAAGTGCTAATAATTGCCCATCATTGATAAAACTGTCAAATAAAATACTAAGACATACATATTAGTCAGACTGCTTTTTTATATTTATAAAAATATGCAGCGTAAATAACAGGGACTACTTATGTTAAATAATAATATAGTGTGGTGTAATTAGTTTGATGATATTTCAGCAGTTTACCATACAATATTAATAGCTTATACGTACAATATGTAGTAGTAGGCATAGTGTGAGTATAACGTAACATTACTATAGAGATTCTAAATAATTGTAGAATAAGCCTTTTGGTAATTCATATCTTGAAAATGAAAATAACTTATCAAATCAGGTTGGCCAAAAAAGATTCAAATTATTGGCCTGAATTAAGCAACACAATTAATGAAATTTGAAATTACTGGAATTGGGCTAAAAATCCTCCAATGCAATATGTAAACCTGGAAAGATGGAACCACTAATTTCTGGGAAAAATGTCCCAGAAAAATAACATGAGTTTAGATGGAGAACATCATGTGACGATAAAAAGAACTCTCTGACTACCTGAATGTATTAAAGGGCCACGTTACTCCATGAATGCATGTTTTTTCTTCCCTGACGACACAGCTATATTCCAGGAATCAAACTGTCAAGGGTGATTCTAGGCACATGAGGAATCAATTTCACACATGAGTTAGCCACCATCTCTCATTCCTTAATCAAAGTTAAGGTGGATGAATGAAATATTTGAGGGGGCAACTGGGCAAATGTCATTTATTATCACTGGTGTTTTATATATATATATATATATATATATATATAATGTTACTGGTGTTTAGTCAAGAGCAGTAAGAAAACAGATTGTTAGTTGTTGTAGAGATACAGTTTAACATCCATTTAAAGTTTTTATTTTTATTTTATTTTGATAGTTTTTTGTATGACTATGATGGTTGAGTGAATAATTTATGTTTTTGATATTAGATTTTATAATAAGCACTTTTTTGATTTTGTTAAGTAATTACTATTTATAAAATAGGATGCAACTCATGCAAAGATGCAAAGCTGTTGTTATGTAACCTATGATAATTCATTTATCATCATCGACAGACTGCAAACATTACTATAAACAAGGAAAATACTTTAAACATCAGGGTCTATGCTTCAATGACCACCCTTCACCAATTTGTCATTGTATAATTCATAATTGTACTGAATTAATAAGTGGGTGTCTGTCTGTATAAATGAATGCAAAGTAAATTTAAACTTATTCTTCAAATTTATGGGACTTTAGTCTATTAAAGATATGTGTTGTACATTCATCATTTTCACTAATATTGCCCGAACATTCATAGCCATGCTGAGTATACAACAATTCTGACTGCAGCTTACAAAGGTAAGACATTTTTACAACTGATATTAATAATACAGTGTGCAATAAATGTATTTTATGTAGTATAAACAGATCCAGACGTCTTCTGGATAAGACATGAGTAATGTTTGCATTATAAACATTATTGCACACGTATGAGTTGATGCTTACTCATGATGGTTACTGACCCCATCTGCCATTAGTATGTGTGTGTTTTTTTTTACATTTATTTTATATATTCATGCATTAGCTACTGTAACCATCAAAAAGAATTATTACTTCTTTATACTCTAGTAAACGTTATGCTTTTAATTAATTTCAAGGTATCATTTTGAGATACTGTAAGCAAAAGAGACAGATTCAAAGTTTGTTTGTTTTTGGTGCTATTACTGACACATGGATGGATGAGCATGTTACATGTTCAATATGGCCCACACCAATATATTGGACATGTCCCTAAACTCAAACAATGGCAATTGCATATAGTTTATTTTTGGGGAAAAAGTCCCAGAAGTTTAGCCCACAGCTAAACCCCAAATACAATTTGTCCTCTGCAAGAGGGGCAAAAGCTATAATTGGCTAGAGAGGCAAGGATTTTCACCCCATATGGGAGCAGCGCCAAGTCACAAAGCCTCAGCATGGATGCTTCCTTCACTGACTGGGGAACAGAGTGGTGCCGCTTAATAACACATCAAACACTTGATACCTAGGGTGGAACTTATGATATGGAATTTTCACCTCTGCCACTGGCAAAGAATTGAGCAAACAGCCCAGTTGTGGTCAAGAGGCCTTGATTCCTGCTGTTGTTCTAACTATTAAAGCTCTAGGTTCCTGAATAGGAGCCCCCTTAACCCTATGTGCTCCACAAGTCCTGTATCCTAGCTGACCTTGCACTCATACCACAGCATCTTAACTGGCATATGCAAAAAAAATAATCATTTCACTGCACTGCACAAGGTACATGTGACAAATAATCGATTACATTTTTAATTTGTGTCTTTGGTGAAGGTTTTGGCATGCGAACCACGCAAGGGAATGTATCCTAGTAAAACCTCCTGATCTCAACAGTTAATTGCTGTTTATAGAACCACAGCACAATACAAATGAATTATATTAAATGTTGATAATAGGAATGCAATGGAACAGTGCTTCACATGTATTTGGCATGTCTAAATACTGTATAAACTTACATATTTCGTTTCTCGTCCTAAATATCTTGGGGATGGCGATGGCGTTAGTTTCTGTGGGCAAAGCAAGAAAAAACAAGAAATTGTAGACTGTATTCGCTTTAGCTAAACTGGTATTGACTTTGTACACACCATGTATTATGATACATTAGTTTTGTTAAGTTTTGTAATTATTTATTCAGATTATATTAGATTTGGGGCTTAATTACACTGCTGAATGCAAAGCGTTGCACATTACACACCCTTGTTGACTCAGATGCCACAGATGTCGCACTGAGTCTGTTATTATGGCTTGAGGTAACCTAAAAGAAAATGTATAAGCATGTAAACATGCCTACTACAATTTAGCACAAAACATCTTTAATGCCAGGAATCGTGTAGATGAGTGGTAAACTTACTGTTTGGTTTGTGTCCTTTAATACTTCATCGATCACTTCATACAGCTCTGCGGACTGCTGTCGGAGCTCAGCAGGGCTGTACATCTATGTACAGAAAGTAGAGCTTACATTTACATAATACCAATTTTTTATTGCATCTTTAGGTACTTTTTAGCCTATTAGAGTAAAACATTTGTTCCCATTTCTTTGATTTAATCTACATCATTTATTTTAATATGAAGAAATGAAGGGTCGCTCAAAACGGGTATAAATCATGCTATAAATCATTTAGGCAGTATGATTCTGCTGTACCTGAGAATGAGGATCCTCCCATGCAAAACTGTCACTAGGGTCCAAAGGAGTATTATTTCTACTGACTTCATCATCGATTGCCTTTAATGTAAAGAATAGACATTAACATTGTGCTTAAAACTCAAGCACACCACAGTCCAGAATGCAGCACCCAAAAATTCCCAATAGTGGTTAATGTTAAATCTACTGTGTAGGCCACAATGGAATTTTATCAGCATAAGAAATAACATTGCTGTTGTACCTAATGCATCCAAAATGATTTTTCACACAGATAATGAATATACTGGTGAGCATATTTATGGCATTTGTGTGAGTATACATAGGTTGTCAATTTCCTTTTTTTTTCTTCTTTTTTTTCTTGTTCTGCTAGAGCAGGGCTGTTCAAATACAGACCTGGAGGACAAGAGTCCAGGACAGTTTGTAAAACACTTGTACAACACATACACTGAACCTGGCATTTATTCGATTAGTTGAATCAGCTAAAAAAAAAAAAAATATCAAGTTACTAACTTCAGCCATGTTAGAGAGATGATTTTATATGTGCCCCAAAACTGGCCATTTTTCAGTGCTACACTGTCTCGCTTCAAAGATTTATCATTTAAAATACAAACAATTCCTATTTATTTATGTGTATTGATATTGATATTAAAATTGATATAAGCTTCGAGAAACAAAAATCTTGCTTAAATTAAAGCAGTCCACACCGGAATGCAAAATTAAGAATCATGTCAAATTTCTGTTGCAATATCTTAACAATTAGCATTTTCAAATAAGACACTTTTTCAGGTTTATGTCTTTTCATGTGAAATCTAAATTGGCCAAGTTTCATCTAAATGACAATTAAGATCATTGCAAGATTTAAATTATCAAAAAAAAGTTATGGACACTACATATACAGTAAGGGCATGAAATTATTTGTGTATGCATATTTACAAAAAACAAAGCCTGGATCAAAGGATAAGAAGCATTAACTATTATAAAAAATAGTGTTATATGATCCCATCTGAAAATTAACCTACTATAGGCTTTTTACAATTATAATCTATTAAAACTGGTCACCTTATGCTGCTTTAATATTATTTTTAAGTACTTAAAGATGTTGTTTAAACAATGTTTTAATGAGAATTCCTTCAAATAATAACTCATTTATCTTATGTCAACAACTTCATTTGTCTTATCCATCAGACAGAACAGTCCAAAAGGTACTTACAGTACATGGAAGAAGCAATGGTTATTGGTAGTACTGATGAGATCAGAAAAGGTTATAACTGTACAGTTATTATTCAGGACATTCACATCTGTTTTAATAACAACTAAAATTCAAAACCTGTGAAGTATCTCACCTGCTGTTCCAGAAGAAGTCTGTTTGTTGGAATAGCAGCAATAGCCTTGTAAGTAGACTTAATCTTGTATGGCTGTTAGAAGGGAATGATTGGATAGAATGTAGTACAGAAAAATTAATGAAATGGGAACTTCCAGAACCTACAGAAAAGATAATGTAGGTCTTAAATAAAAATACATCTGCCAAATTAGCATGCATTCAAGCATATTGAGCTTAGCCATTAAATAGGAAATATAAACCTGATTTCCTGCTTGTGAATATTAGGTTCCTCTGAAATGTGTGGGGTCTTTTTTGGGAAAGATATTTGCATGTCATAGTATGAATGCCTCTCTTATTTCATGCTCATTACATTACAAAAATAGTGTGCAACAGAGCCTCATGTGTGAGAAGATGTGTGTTTTCTTTTTGGTTACTTACCCTTTTGCTACCCCGGTCTATAGAGTCTGGAGTCTGACTGTCCCTTAGGGATGGAGTAGGCGAGGAACTGAGTGAGTAATTGGGAGAAGGGGAGAGGTGATGATAGGGGACTGATGGTGATGGAGACAATGTGTAGCGATCTGATGTTGAAGTGCAGGAGTTTGGTCTTGGTGAAGGGAGGACAGGTGAACCACAATATATGCTGGAGAGATGGGTGAGGCCAGCAACACTTGGGGAAGGAGAATTTTGAGAACTGAGACCTGGGGATGCTGAATGAATTTCTTCTAATTCTTGGATGATTTTCCTGTTGTTTCGCAAATGAGAATCCAGATTGACATCTGTGTACTTTGAGCTTGCTGAAGCTAAGATGTCTTGAGACTGTTGACTGGATTTGTGCTCGGGGATAGAAGGTTGTTTATGTGACTTCTGTACACGTTTCAAATGAGAGAATGACGTCTCACAAGGTTTTGTATTTCCTATAACTGGAGAGGTTTCATTTGAGTTGTGTCCATTTGCTTGAATTCGAGAGTCTAAATAGGATTCAGGAGAAAAAGCCATGGAGTCTCTGGATAAATCAACACCTTTATGGGGATGTTGGTATGTATGTGATAGAGGAGGCTCGCATGGAGAGTAACTTGACATGGTCAAAGAATTTCTACCTTCTGGGAAAGAAATAATCCTACTTTTGTCTGCATATGAGATAGAATCAGTTGCATCTGTTGTTTCCATGACTGCTGGCGAGATGCTTCCCTTGTTCTCATCCTTGGGTGACACAGGCCTTGTCTTATCAGTTATATCTGGCAGTGTTGGTCTTGCTTTGCAACTGGGCTGTGTACATGTTTTGCATCTAGACAAACAAGACTTTGACTGTAAGCCCACCATGGGAGCTACATTTGAAGCTGCTGAGCAGGCCACGCAGGAGGACATGTTAACTTGGCTAATGGGCCAACAAGGAGAATAGGGCCTCTGCAATGCAGAAGATAGGACAGGCAAACGGCCCTTCCTTAAGATGGCTGTTAATAGTGACAGCTGTGTGGGTGGGGGCCTATGTCGTGTCCGGGTGGACAATGGGCATGGTAAGGTGATATGTTTGTTGCAACCAAGGGTCTGGCAGGAGGTAAGTGGCATCTGCATTAGGCTGGATGCTGGGGCCAGTGTATGACATTTGATTCTTCTTACTGATGGAGTAAAAGCTCCTGACCTGACAGATGAACAGGGGGAGATAGAACCACTGGGAGATTGGAGCATTCGGAGTGCAGACCAGCCTGTTTCTTGCTCCCAGCCCTCAGAGAGGATGGACTCTTTAGAAGAGAAAGGGGATGTAAAGAGTTCCACAGAGCTGACTGGGCTCAGGACCTCCTCCTCTCTTTGAGACCCACTGTTTAAAAACAGACCTGAGCTAACTATAGCGTCTGTACTGTGACTCCCTAGCTGAAGGGTCCTTGGATGTTTATTGTTAGCTGTGTCTTGGGTGCTAGACCAAGGCTTTGGAGTAGTGTATCCCATTTCTTCTGGTGGAGGCAATGGGGCAATAGCTGACTTGGTAGTACCTTTCTGCTGTACAAATGATATAAAAGCAACAATAAATATTTCTTCTTTGCTTTTTACCTTTTATCTCTTTTTCCTTTTTCTACATTTCAGTTTCCTACTAAACATTTCTGTACTACATACACATGATCTCATTTGAGAACAAATACAGGTCAGTATGTAATGGTGTCATCATAGATATAGTTTCTGGACTTTTGTTTTTGATGTAGAAAAGCAAAGAGGACCTTGTGCTTACCTGACTTCCAGAGTGGTTGGTTATCTCCTGGGGCTCCTGGTCACTAATGTAAACAACCTCAGCCTTGTAAGAACCATCATCCATTGTTTTTTCCTCTGCTGCCCCATGGTCTTCTGAAGCCTGCCATGTGTACAGAATATGTATCGTTCCAAGCAAAGTACGGTGCCAAAGAAGAGCAAAACAAAATAAAAATTGTCTGTAGAGCAGTGATTGACATTGGCACTAAGTGACTCCTATCCCACCCCGCTGAGAGCCAATCAGCTCTCTCTAGACCCCTGTTAGAGTCTTTTAAACTAGGGTAATTGATCATTAATTGATTTTGTGTGTGGTTGTATGTGCACATGTATGTGTTGACCTTCACAAATTTTCCCTTCTTCATCTTTTAAATTAGCCCCACTGAATAGATAAAGCATCCATGCCAGTCTACAGAAAACATCAATCTAATGGAATCCCACTCAGGCCATTCTAGACATCACACGAGGGACAGAATTATGCTGTTTGTATGTATTGTGTTCCCTTCATGTACATATAATTTGTCTTTCTGGCTGCTGGCGGGCTCAATTTGGAGATGGCTGATTGCCATTGTTATCCTCTGCAACAACATGTGCAGACAAGTCAAAACAAACAAGCATGCACACATACAGCATATACAGTACAAACATGCACAAAATGTGCAATTTGCCAAACACAAATTAACTTAATCTGCATATCTTTGGATTATGGGTACCCGGAGTACCCGGAGGGAAAAAATCAAGTACAGGAAGAACATGCACACAGACCTGAGGCAGAAATCAAACCCTAAACCCTGGAGGTGCAAGGCCATAGTGCTAACCACTAGGACACCATGTTGAAAATGTATTCTTTTATAATTTGTACATGGAAATGAACTACGGCCAGCAAGTCTGAGGTTGAAAAAAACGCTTAAGCACATATTTTTTTTTAGTAAACATTGAAAACAGGTCCCACACATCCGAACACCAGGGTTAAATTCACAAAGGATTACAATGATGTGGTCCTGCATAACAATGCTTACCTCACTAAGTTTACTCGACCCTTCCTCCAGCGGGGATTTAACTATGTTCTCTGTAGGCAGCTTTTTCAGAACTGGCAGGAATGTACATGTAAATGACTTGAGCTTGGTTGCAAATACAATGGAGATCTGCAAAAACAAAATCACACACATATATATAGGTAGAGAAAATATTTTCCTTGTTTCAGTAATAACACAGAGACACAAAACACTCAACCTAAAAAAAATAAATAAATAAATAAAAAATAAAAACAATTTTATGAAATTAATTAGAATTTTTCTCCTTGAACACCTCAGAGTAAAGACTCTGCAGGATCTCGGGCTTAGTTTACCTTGAACGGTTGGTAAAACACTAATCAAGGGTTTGTGATTGCAAAGTGACGCCTCAGACACACTCCATTACAATTCTTCATGATTTCAAAGTAGGATCTTGGGTTAAGCTTACAGTAGCTCAATATTGAAGCAATTGAATAATCACTCTTGGAATAAAAGAGGTTCAGACAGAGAAAAGGTGTCGAAATAAACAAACCTTCTCCCAACAAAGCAGAAGCTACAAAATATATGCATGGAAAATGTATCTACTACTTGCCAGAAAGGCACAATGTCAAATTCTGGATTATTGACTTTACACGCCATCAACAGATCATCTCTAAATTGTCATCAACTTGAAGTGACAGGCATTGACCAGCCTTTCACATTTGGCTCAACAGGAAAATGTTGATTTTTCATACATTTTGTTAGCCGGATGAGAAGCAGTTGCTAGGTTGCTTCTTGGATAAAAGGGTCCCTTTAAAAAGTGTTACTGAAGGGCATTTCTGTGATTTCATCATTGCCTTTTAAAGCACTTTGTGGTTATTCAGGCCACAAAGAAAAAAGCACATAACTGGCTGCATTTAAGTATTCAAACTATTACAGGCTCTATAATGGCACCAGTGAATCTGTCCTCACCTCTATAGCAGTCTAATTTGGTTTTGCTACTAATAAGCTAAGCAGCAAAATAGTGTCCAATTATCTTAAACACATATCTAAGACACATATTGTAGGCAGAAACCTTCTCAGATATTGTCTAGATCCAGAAAGCAGCAGGAAGAAAATCAATAAATAATAAATGCTGACACATCTCAGCCACAACATACTGTATTCGATTTTTCCCCTCCAGGATATGCTTCAGATCACTGTGTAGCAACCCACCAGAGAAGAATACATTCTTTATTCATTCGATGGAACTCATGAATGCTTAATTTCTCCACAAACAATAAAAAGAATGCACCTGTTGACAAAGTATGTGTGATGTACAGGATTTTTGTGCTACAGTGGCAAGAAAAATGTGGACCTTTTGGAATATTATGGTTTCCTGCATTAAAAAGATTATCCACGAGAATAAAAGGAAAGGTGAGACCAGCGATGATCTACAGCTTAGAGACAGTGGCACTGAAGAAAATGCATGAGACAGAGATGATTTGGGGGTAGCAGAGATGAAGATGTTGAGGTTCTCTTTGGGAGTGACAAGGATGGATAGGATCGAGAATGAGTCCATCAGAGGGACAACCCATGTTAGATGTTTGGGAGGTGGTTTTTAAGGTGGTTTGGACATGTTCAGAGGAGAGATTGTGACCATATTGGTAGAAGGATGCTGAGGTTGGAACTGTTAGGCAGGAGGACTAGAGGAACACCAAAGAGGAGATTTATGGATGCAGTGAGCGAGGGCATGAAGGTATTTGCGGGATGCAGAGGATAGGGTTAGATGGAGGCAGATGATTTCCTGTGGTGACCTCTTAAAGGGAACAGCTGAAAGAAAAAGTAGGAGAAGATGGTTTTCTGCATTAATTTATCATAAAATGTGATCTGATCTTCATCTAAGTCAATGTGCCAATTATAAATAATAACACACACACACACACACACACACACACACACACACACACACACACACACACACACACACAAAATAAAAAATAAATCTGATCATTCATGTCTTTATTGAACACACGCATTCAACATTAAAAACATTAAAACTTGTGTAATTGAATGATAATTCTTTATCATCAGAAAGCTCTTTTGGGCAAGGCATGGATCACATAATCGTATTCTTCTCGAATGGAGCCAAAATAGCTCAGTCAAAGTAGCCACCATACAGTATGTAGTTATGTACTGTAGATACCATATAACATCTAAAAATATAATACAAAAAAGAAAGGAATAAACAAAACCTAAGATAGGAATATATATATTTATTTTTACTGTCCCCCCCATACCACCAAAAAAATAAAAAGGGGATTTTATATACCGGTGTTTTTAAAAAAAGAAAAAAAAATACAGTGGCAAGAAAAAGTATGTGAAATCTTTGAAATTTATTGGTTTTCTGCATTAATTTGTCATGAAATGTGATTTGATCTTCATCTAAATCAAGGGTATTGTGTAGCTTTTCTGTGCTTTGCTTTGCTATCTGCCAAAAAAATCAATGTTTTATATTGATTTTTTTGCCACATGGCATTATCATTATCAGATTATTTTCAATCATGACACTTCAAATACTGCTAAGAAGATGCAGGAGTACTTGAGCCCAATTCAGTCCCATCATAAAAAAGGGGGTTTGGGGTAAAATAAAATAAAATAATGAAATAAATAAATCCATACCCCCTTGACAATGATTTTCTTTGAAGAGTGGACTGTGGGATGTAACATTAAAAAGTATTCTGTTACAGAAATTCTAAGGCATCAAAGATTCATCTCAGGCGTACAGAATGTTAACCATTAAAATAAGAGCAAATGAGATGTTTATCTTGAAAGATTGTTAAACAGAATTCATTATAAATCATTTGTTATATAAATTTGCATTATTACTCGTTCCAGAGTTAAAACACAAAGTAACCACTGTCACAAAAATATATTTTTTATGCTTTGCATAGTGACCTAATACAGTTGAAATATTTGGAATTTCATAAATGACTCTTTAAATAACAAATGACAGGACCAACTTTGGCCAATAGTCCATACATAAATAATGCAAATGTGGTGCAATTTTTTAAAATATCCTCTAATTATGTTTGTTGTAATTTTGCATAATTCCGTGACACAAACTGTAGATATCTTGGCATCTACTTCATCCAATCTAACCATCTAATTGGCAGCAAACTAAAATAAAATGTGTCATGATGCCATTTCCTTATATAAACATTAAGAATGTCGCTGTTACACTAAGCTATTCTATTCAGTTTCTAACCATTCATTATTCTATTTTCGTTTATATATTAATTCTTTGCCACCTCACGGCAATAACTGAATTCTAAAAGGAGAAAAGTCATAAATCATATTTTTTATATATAGCCACAGGAGGACCAGACACCAAAAAGTACAGTATTTTACAAAGGGATATTGCAAAGGCATTTTACTGTCAATTATAGAGCAGCTAAAGGGCTACGACATTGGTCACAAAAAAAGACTTATTTAAAAAATGAATGGGCTCAGCAATACAGAAGAAATAGTCAATAGGCAACTTGACAACCTGAATTATTCTTATTCAGCTGTGAATCAGACGTTATGTCATCAACATAGTGTGTAGGAGAAGTGATTATTTGCTAATATATACAGTATAGCCTAGAGGATCGCACATGAAAATGTACACTTAAAGGAAGGCATAAAACGTGTTTGCACTACTATATCAACTATAGAATAGAATTGTAAAATGGTGCAGAAGTAATTTAAGAAATTGAAAGAATATTGCACTTGTAACCACAACTCTTCCGCTAACTTAACTAAGGGTCACACAGGAATAAGGGATGGTGCAGTTTGCCACAAATACAATTCTCTGGTATCTTTTGAAGATTTGTTGATTAGAGGAATTCTTCATTGCAAACCTGCTGAATCATTAGTAAACCTGTCACATCCTTGATGATTAGAAGCCTACACAGAACAATTATTATAAAATGTCACTGCAAATACGACATTATTTTTTTCCTGAGGTAATGAGTAAAAGCTGAAAAATTATTATAAGCATTTTTAAATTTTTGATTTTTTTTTTCTTTGTATGCCAGTTATTTTACCTATTTATCTACAAGGGGTGTTCAAATCAAACTGGGACTTGTGGTGACATTCTTTGTGAAATAATTGACATTTACAGAAGACTTTAAGCGCACTATGAGCGATGAGGCTCTTAGGTGAAGTAAAACATTTGAATGGTGCAAACATTTTCAAGTATTTTGTACATGATGATCATGACTGAGCCCACTGCAGTCGTTCCTGTGAAAAATCAGTGAATGGGACGCCTGCTCCTTGAAAATTAACAGATAAGAGATACACCTGTCTGTGGGAATTTTACGCATAATCATTCAACGACACTTTGGACATTAGAGTAGCTTGGCAGGGAGTTATTGCGCATCATCTTTACAGTCCTGTCCTCAGTCCTATCATGGCTCTTTTGTACTTTCTACCTTCATGGTATTGAAGCACTGGTGAAAAACGGTGATGAGTGCATTAGTTTAGTAAGCCATTATAGAGATAAATAAAAGTATGTACGTTCACAGTATTTACACAGCCCAGCTCAGAAATAGGACTCTACCAAGAGATAAATCACACACACACACACACACACACACACACACACACACACACACACACACACACACACACACACACACACACACACACCAGTAAAAGTCACAAAAGCCCAAAATTTGGCACTTTGCAAAGTAACAAATCTTTTACCAGACAATTATTTTATCTTATATTTACTAATAATATCAAAATCACATTTTCCTATAAGATAATAAAAATCAGTCAGTAATCCCAGCTCTTTATGGATATATATATATATAATAATTAATAGATGTTTTATGCAAATTCACCATGTTTGCCATTCACTCACTCTCACTCATCTTCTATACTGCTTATTTCTGTATTGAGGGTCACAGGGGCCTGAAGCCTATCCCAGGAGGCTTAGGGCACAAGGCAGGGTACACCCTGGACAGGGTGCCAATCCATCACAGGGCACACATGCACACTACAGCCAATTTGGGAATGCCAATTAATCTAACCTACTTGTCTTTGGACTGTGGGAGGAAACCGGAGTAACCCCACCAAGCATGGCGAGAACATGTAAACTCCATGCACACAGAGACGGGAATCAAACATGGCCAGGAATCGAACCTGTAGGTTCAACGTGACAGTGCTAACAACTACACCACCGTGCCGCCTTGTTTGCCATTCAACCATTTAAATAATAAATATGACTAAAATAAGAATACCTATTTATAAAAGTTACCAGGTGTATGGTGTGGTCACTTTGCACTGGCCATATAGAAAGTCGTCAAAACAATTAAAGAAATCTACATTTATAATCTCTACCGCACCATTCCAACTCGCATGTAAGAAGAGATTTATTTCTTTTGTGTGAGAGATTTTATTAATGGATTTATTTATAATGTATTTATGAATTTGTATTTCTATACAAATGAAAAAGGACTTAAGTTTATTTCGTAATATTATATATTAGATATTTCAAAAAAATATTATTAGTTTATGTGTATAGAAGAGGAACTGTAGAACAGGTGTACCTTGGTGAGGGGAAGAAACCATGTGATATTCTGTGGTTGTTAAGTGTGAGAGAGGAGGGAGAGGACAAGAAGAATAGGAGTGCCTAACAGAGTTGTCCTAGCGGTTTAATTTGGTGAACCCTAATACATGTAGACTGTCGTTTATAGAGCTTGATCGCATCATCACACATCTTAAAAATATACATGGTCTGACAAAAATGTCACGCACACCAATATATTGTTAGACTGCCTTTAGCTTTGAATATGATGTGCATTTACCATGGCATAGTTTTAACAACCTTAGGCAACATCGCAAAACATATTTCAATCCAGAGTTGCATTCACTTTTTTGAATGGTAAGAGTGTTGAAGCATTTAAAAAATTCTTCTTCACAACTCCTTTCAGTAGGATTATGGGCATGATTGGCCAGTGCTGGCCTCTTTATCATTGAAGACAAACTGAATAGGTGAGATATCCTAGTCATTCAGTAGATTCTGCTCATCGGCTGACTTCATTTTATTGCCATATAATGTTGCTGAGTCTAAACCTGAACAATTGAAGCAATCTCAAATCATAACACTGCCTTCAGGGGGTTGTACAGTGGCCACTATGCATGATGGGTATATCGCTGCAGGTGCTTGCCTATACCAGGAGACTTAGGGCATGAGACAGGGTACACCCTGGACACGGTACCAATCCATCGCATGGCACACACATACACACTTCCACGCCCATTCACACTATGGGAAATTTAGGAACGTCAGTTAAACTAATCTGTATGTCTTTGGACTGTCAGCGGAAACTGGAGTTCCGAAAGAAAAACTCACATTAGACTTACACAATACACTGCAGGTAACTATATACACAACATTCAAGTTTGAACACTCATTAAACATTTCCATCATAAAGTTAGCAACCTGGTATCGCTCTGTTCATATATCATTATCACCTTAACTCCTGCACTTTGTCTGTGAGAAGATATATCGGTAACCATTAGTATTCAGTATTATCCACAGCATGAACTAGAAGTAAAAAAAATCCATCACAATAATGCCACTGGAAAAAATACTCATGCATCATATAGTGTATCAAGCAAAAATATCTGCCTCTATCGAAGAAACTCAACATGGACATTTTAATAAACTATCTACAATTGCCACAAAAACCAACAGTTTCCCAAGTGCACTGAGATCTGATCCCCAGTACCACACTACACAATCCATACATATCTGGAAACAAATACACACACACACACACACACACACACACACACACACATTTTGTTAACAAAACACACACACACACACACACACACACACACACACACACACACACACACACACACACACACACACACACATTTTGTTATAGCTTATAATTTAAATTCGGTGAGTCCTCATGCACTGTGGAATTCATGTGAATTTTATGCAGTTAATTAAATTGTTCACTAAAGTTAAAGATGATAGTTACAACACTGCCATTATGCTGGTTTTTACATTGTGAACAGTTATTATGAGAGGAAAAAGTATGAATACCAATTCAATTCCTAAGTCAAATATGTCCTTATTGTTAATGTTCTGTTTAAATCTTTAGTAATGTGATGGACGGATACTACGAGCAATCCTTAACTGAAGCCAGTGCTACGGAACTTATGTAACACTTTTACTGTTGATCACAGCTTGTCATATTTCTGTATGAAACATTATATAAACAAAAAATCATATCTTTTTGGGAATGGCTTTAATTAATTTATCAGTCTTATTTAACTTACTCATGTATGGACACTAATTATTATGTCCCAGGATGGTTTAGAGAGTTCTGTCTGTAGGACTTGCCTTGAAAAATACCCCCATGTTGCTGTTTACAGTGTAACCACAGGAACAGAATGCCTCACAAACAAATATAAGCTAGGGAAAGTTACAGAAGACACTCTGTACTCGGCAGGAGATCTCTTTCGCACTCCACTCTGTGTCCGAGATTTAATAACCACATCTATATTAGGGGTAATATCATTCCCCTAGCTTCCATTCCAGGCAACACAACCAGGCAAAGGCCTATTTTTCTCAGTCTGCTGTTTGTAAAAGGTCTCATTGTGACCTTTCCCTGAGGACAGAATGCACATGTCGCATTGACTACTTGATAAGTGACTCACTGTAGATTTTTCATAACTAAAATGAAGACAGTTTGCTTCATAGCTGCTCATACATCCTAAATATACCAATTTAAAAATGGCTGACATTTCTCACATGTTCAATTTTGAAAGGTGGCGTATTCAGACAAATTGGTATAGTATGTAGAATGGTATAACTGCAACACCCTGACATGCCAGGCTTCTTCCTCTGCCAGCGAAAGCAGCTATAAAAATAGTGCAAGTCTTTCAAATCTGTCACTCTTAGTTTCACCTAATTCTGTTTTGCGTCCAGTTTTTTTATTTTATTTTATTATTATTTTTTTTTATTGCAAAAGCACCATTCTGAGTACATTCACTGAGGTCCAGCAGGATATTATCCCCTTTTGGCCCAAACTCCTACTGCTAAGGTTTAAGAACATGCCTTAATTACTTAAAACAACACACAGCATTCTGGGAAATAAACAACAAAGCAACACAACAGTTCAAACCTGCTTTTAAAGCAGTGCAGACACAAAGTGGGAGGACAAACAAAGAACAATATACAGTAATGTACAGTAAGCAGCTACCTGAAGGAGAAAAAAAAAATTGCAGACATCAGGTAGCCACAATAAACCAGTAGAACCAGAAGCTGCTAATTTTCTAAAGATCTAAAAACTCTTTACAATAGGTAGAGCAATTCACCCAAAATCCCGAATAAAGCAACTGAACACTATATGAATGAGAGGATAGTGTCAAATACAATCTCCTAGAAAAGAAAGTAATCCCCAAAGATTTGTGTCATAAAAACACCTTGAACAGACAAGGGATGTGGATCATGACGAAACAGAAGATGTGGCGTGTCAAGATAAGCCCCTTGTGGACTGTACCACTGACAAATGGCTAAGGTGACTACAGTAACATGAGGAAGTTGAGAAAAGGTAAAACTGGGAATAGTGTAGAATCATCGGTCAAGTTCACAGCAGTAAAGCAAACAAATCAGGGTTGTACAAATCATGTCCCACAAAATCCAAGATACTGACCGTACAAATAGAAACACATAGAAAATCAGTCATAATAAAAATTAAAAAAAACTTAAAACATTATGCCCAATACTGCTCTGTATTAAAAACAGCTCTGACCGCTTCAGGTATGACTCCACAAGATCCGTGTGAGTCTGCTGTGGTATCTGGCACAAGGACGTTAGCAGCAGATCCATTAAGTGCCATGAGTTGCTTTCATATTTCAGACTTGTTTCTCCTGCACATCCCATGGGTGCCCGATCAAAAGATCCCATGGGTGCTCGAAAGATGTAAGGCCAGACCAACAGCCCTCAACAATTGTTATGGTTTAAGGAAGTGCGGTTTCTAATAAGATTCTCTGTATTAGTGTTTATGTCTCAATTTTATCTCTCAGTAATGACCACCAGGACCCTGTCTCACACATAGCTGCTTCCTATTCAAAATAGATCAACAGAACAATATAGGGTTCTTATTAACATTCTAAGGTACACGCTGATTGGGATATACAGTATATGATATCATATATATGATATATCAATTTCCCCCACACCTCAACAGCAATGAGACTTTTCCAGTAAGAAAATAAAAAGCATAAGGTTTCCGATTCTTCAGCTGGTAGCCAGCAATACATTACACATTTCTTTATCTTCTAATAATGACCCAGCAGGCAGGAACGTCTGAATAGTGTGTTGTCAAATCTGATTACAAAAGTTGGTATTCTCTCTATGAATGCTTAACTCATCTCTGAATCCAGCCCTGGATATTTAACTTTCTTTTAGGTGTTTGTCACTGTCTATTTGAAGATACATGCAAATCTCCTTCCGAATCTCAGTCCCCCATTAACTGTACATCACAATTATTGGTTATATAATCAGCTCAGTGAATAGGATGGCTGATTTCA
This sequence comes from Clarias macrocephalus, assembly GCA_011419295.1. Classification (NCBI taxonomy): domain Eukaryota; kingdom Metazoa; phylum Chordata; class Actinopteri; order Siluriformes; family Clariidae; genus Clarias; species Clarias macrocephalus. The sequence continues at coordinate 29,848 of JAAGKR010005404.1, read as the reverse complement.
GAATTAAAGCTATTTTTTCTTATAAAAATCCTATGAATCATATCTCACATGCAAAATTGTCATCCATATTACTGACAAGAAAATATTTTCTGTACCATACAAAAAATTGAATAGAATTATTATTATGTAATACAGCAAAATGTCTATGCTTTTAATTTTTAAACTAAAGGTTAATATTGCTCTGTGAATAATATGCAGTGTGTGTAAGAGTTTATCAGCTACTGTGTATAAGCTTTTTTTTTTTTTTTTTTTTTTTCAAGCCAAAGAAAATACTTGCTCCCTCAGGAAAGCGATGCAATTTTTTCCACCATGTAGTTTGAACATTAAATTCATTTATGCTCCTCAAAGACTCCATCTGTAACGTTATCCATCTACCACACCAACTGTCCTAATGCAATCCATAACATAGTCACTGATACTGAAAGCAATCAATAGATCCACCTGAAATTCAATTAGTGTGACAACCCTGTGGACTGGTTAATCTTTCTAGCCAGAATGTCACTGCTCATGAGGATCACTCACCTTTCCTAAGGCCCCACGTGGCTGTTCCAAGGCCATGCTGTTGCTTGTACTGAGAGTTTGTTTGGACATACAGTGCTGTGCCTACATTGCATTGCCCTTGCTTCTCGGCAGCAAATGAGCTGGGGACTCTTGTCGTCTAGATAACTATGGGGTACTGTAGGCTTCCATTTATAGGTTCACAAGAGCCGCAAATAGCCTGCAGATGGCATTCAGCCCTCTGCTTGTGCATAACAACAATGATTCCCTGAACATCAGACATTGGTTTATGGGAACTTCAATCTCTGTAAAGGTTTCATTCTCATATATAAAACAGTAAACAACTCTCACTTTTAAATGCATTTGGTAATGTATTGATATTATTAAAGAATATGGGCAACATTCAATTTATAGTATGTAAACAAAATCTGAAACAAACTCTCAAACATGTTCGTAGATGTGCATACAGTTTTAGTGTCTATTCTGACACTAACAAAGATGTTTGTATAATGTTCTTATAAAACTCCCCGGTTAGATATACAGTGGGTAGCAAGGTTTTCTGATATATTTAGAAATATAATAATTGTTTACACCAACACATTCACGATGTGAGTATCAGTGCTGAAGGTTTGCATGTACTGTATGCCTTTTCTGCAGGGAGTATACAAAAGGCACCTTTATATTTTGTATATTATACGATACTTAGGTCTGGTCTGATGGCACGAAGGTGTAGTGGTTACCCCTGTCGCCTTGCACCTCCAGGGTCTGTGTTCCAGCCAGGCTCGATTCCCGTATCTGTGTGCATGGAGTTTGCATGTTCTCCCCATGCTTGGTGGGTTTCCTCCGGGTACTCCGGTTTCCTCCAACAGTCCAAAAACATGTAGGATAGGTTCATTGGTGTTCCCAAATTGGCCGTAGTGTGTGAATGAGTATGTATATGTTTGCCCTGCGATGGATTGGCACCCTGTCCAGGGTGTACCCAAGTCTCCTGGGATAGGCTCCAGGCCCCCGTGATCCTGAATACAGGATTAAACAGTATAGATGATGAGTGAGTGAGTGAGTGAGTGAGTGAGTGAGTGAGTGAGTAGTTCTGGTCTACTCATTTGAGTGCTCGAGAAACCTTTCAGGCAGTACTTATACTGCACATTTTTTAACCAACATTCCCCTGTGTATATAACTCTGCTCCCCCCCAAAATTCAACTTTCTAGTTCAAAACTCTTATCGGCGTGGTGCGAACGACATCATCAACAGACATAGCATGAGATACTTACTACAGGAACATATCTTCTGATTTGTCACATTTGACTGTTCAGAGAATTTAGACAGAAACGCAGTCTACTGCATAAGAACATTTCACTACATACTCAAATGTACACACAGTACCTAAGAGTAAGTATCATACTGCACCTAAGTAGAGAAGAGTGCCTGGCTTCCTATAAAAGTAGACGCTAACCTTTATGTTTGAAATTTGGATCCTGTTGTGGAAAATTGTACATTTTAGAAAAAGTCACTTTTTTGCTTTCCCTGTGAGACACGCCTTCTCTTTTTTTAGTTGATCCCTAAAAGAAAATATAGTTCTGCTTAAAATAGATATAAAGAGAAATGTCTTTCAAGCAAATCGTTGCCTGTACTATTCTAAGTACAGTATGTTGTACCGTATGTGTATTGGGTTTTGTGCTTCTCTTGTCAAAAAGTTTGTCAATTAAAAAATGATCGCAGGGCACAAGCACACACCAACTCACCCAATCATATACTATGGGCAATTTGGAAACACCAATCAGCCTATACAACAAATCTTGTGATTTTTTCTGTGTCTATTGAAGCTGCCTAAATGTACCCCAACTTAGGAAAGTTAAATAAAGGAAGAGGGAAAGTAAAGTTAATCAGCTGTTGGAAATGTCAGACCCAAGTTGTCACAGACATAGACTGTCCTCACTGAGTACTGCTTGTCCACAACTCTGAAAAAAAAAAAGTTTAAAAGACAAATCAATTTCCCACTTGGTTTTCATTCAGCTGCAGTAATTTCATCCTCTGATATTCTACTCCCACGCTCCACCCCTTCCCGCACTTCATAAGAGTGAAAGCAACTATCTGGAGCGGATGATGAACTCGTGTCCTGGCACACGTCTCATTCCTTGTACCATCCCCACCTGCCCCCGTCCATCATGTGTGTATGTCTGAGTGAGTGGGTGTATAGATAGACACATTGTGACAGTGTTACACTGCCTTTGATGAAATTTTACAGACAGCCACCATCTATCTATTCTTGTGGTTCCCATGTTCTTCTCAACTTAACTTGCACTTACTTGGAGAGTCAGAACAGAAACATTGAATAAAAAATGATTTTGAAGTTCCAGCGGGCAAAAAAAAAAAGCATTGAATGGTCTTAGACCGCAACAGTTAATAAAACATTTGGTTTAACTTTTGTTTAGTAGTTTATCTCTGTGGCAAAAAAGTACACATCTCTGTTTTTACAGACATGGTGTCATAGGGTAAACTGTGACATTCAAGCTGATGATCAATCTGATTGATATTTTTGACATGTTTTAAAATTTTTCTTTTTTCTTTTTTGCCAGTGTGGCGAGGAAAATTATCCTGTTGTCATTAGGAAATACCTTTGGCATAAAAGTTGTACTTGGTACTGCAACAATATTTTGGTACATGTGGTACATGTCAAAGTAACATCCACATGAATGCCAAGATCCAATATTTCTCAGCAGAACATTGCCCAGAGAACCACAGTGATGCTTGGCCAACTTCATATTAATGAAGAGAACAGGCTAACTTGACTACTTATTGGCAGTTAATGTTAGCCGATTAGCAAACCTTTAAAAAATGTTTTGCTAATAACTATCACAAAATAATTTTTTAAAAAAAGCAAAAGAAACCTAGTACCTCACCAGCTTGTCAAATTAGCAACTTTTAGAATTAGCAGCTAGTGACCTGGACATCAGTGAAATAGATATGTGCAAGACAACAAACCCTGACAGAGTGGCACTTGTATATATAAAATGTCGCTCACTATTTGATGAACCTGTCCTGTCCACCTCAGCTGGGATATCTGTTTCCACTCCACTTATCTCCTTCTCCATTATCACACATAAATTGCTCTTCCCAGTAACAAACCCCATGCGTGTGTGTACACATGTTTGTGTGATGTGGAATTTGCTTGTTCTGTATCTAATATATTTTCCAGAAAAAAAAAAAAAAAAAAACCTTTAGGACACTACATGGAAATTTTTACCATGGTATCGGTTCAGTTGTAGTACCATTGTACCATAGTACCTGTACCATTGTATTTTTGACAGTACCATGGTATTTCTTTTCTGATATAGATTTTGGTGTCTTGGCCTACCCTATTCACCCCAGCCATGCACACAATAAGACTAATTATTTAAAATATTTTTTATTAGCATTATTTTTATATTATTCTTAATATAAACACCCAACACCCCAGTATTCATGTTTTTCCCACCCACTAAAGCTCATCTGATGAAGGAAGACTAAGCTATTTTTAAAAAGTAAAGAAAAAAAACAGTCAGAAAGAATAAAACTAGACAAAATCCAGTGCAAAATGGGGAGAAGAGATGAAAATATCAAAAAGAAGAGAGAGAGAGAGAGAGAGAGAGAGAGAGAGAGACATTCAAATTAAATAAAATCAATAAAGGAGAAGAAAAGAGATGCAAAGACGAAATACAATAAAAGAGGAAGTAAATATAGTGATGACGAGAAGAAACAGTAAAATGCATTAAAAGAATTGGATCAAGAAAAAGAGAGCAGTCAAATAGCAGGAGAAATACATCAAATGAAAAGCATTAAAGGGACAGAAGAAAAAGAAGACAGACAGACAGAGTGAAGAAGAGTAAGACACAGACAGGAAGGCCGGGATAAAGATAAGACGTCATCATTTTAATAAGTCTTCTTTTGTATTACTTGTGTCACTCCATTGACCTGTCATAGGTTTTCTTATTTTAGTGAAACAGCACAGAAGACAGAGGCCAAACATTAACTATTAGTCAGCTGATCATGATGACATACAAATGTATCTGTATCAGATATGTAAACTGACAATGAGTTACATTCTAATTGTAGAAAATTGTCAGTGCCTTAGTTCACCTGATAATGTTTTGTTGTTGTTGTTGTTTTCTACAGGGCTGTTCTAGACCTCTGGATAAGATTGCTGTGGGATGATGAGTGAAGGGAAGTCTAAGGTAAGACTTAAAAAAAAAAAAAAAAAAAACACTGAATGCAAAGTTCCCCATATGGCCTTGAGCCCCCACATTGCTAAAACCGCCACTGGTGTGGACAGGTATGTTGTATCCAATGTTGTAAGGAACCTATACCATGGTAAAAATGTCCATTTATTCTCCTTAAGGATATGTACCACATGCACACACACAAAAATACTATGGTACCTATATCATGTTAAGGTTTGGTATTGGGAAAAAGAAAAGAAAAGAAAAGAAAAAAACAATGTTAATATAAGCATAAGATAAAACAGATAACAAACGACATGGATAAATATGACATGCACGGCATGTACAATATGACATGGATAAAGTCATTCATTGGATGAAAAGGTGAGGTGAAAATCATAAACCTCATAAAACCTCATGAAGTTTGCTCTCATCCAGGTCTCCAGGCCAGTCCAACAGTTAACTAATGCAATAGATGTCAATCTGAGGGACGGGTCCGTGTGTATTTAAATTAGCATATTATCACATACCAAGTCTTGCATTATGTTTTACATTATGATTCCTATAATAAAGATTATTTGATGAATTTGTTAACATTATCAGACTATGTTCTTCTCCATTTAAAATAGCAATATTAACAAAAAATAAGCCAAACTGTCACGTCTTAACGGTTGATCTTTATACAGGTATGCAAAATAACATTTAAAAAATGGTTATTTATTCTACGACTTTATTCCATTCCATGACAAATCCACATGACTTAGCAGAAACAAAACTACCACATGCAATTCTATTTAATTAGAGGTCCAGGTCAGATTTAGTCATTCCTTGCCTGTTGTTATTTATGTTATCCATGTTCCCAGCTCACAGTTTGAAAGTGTTCCCCTTTTTAATCTGAAGAGCAGCAGTCCAACTGTGAAGCATGATGGTGGTGACATCATGCTGTGTGATTTTGTAACACCCTCAAGGTTACAAAATGGTATTTAAAAAAAAAAAAAGGAAAGGAAAGGAGAAGAAATTATGTGAAATCATGACCTGAATCCCACAGAAAATATTTAGACTTAACTGCAAAAGAGTACAAAGTAATATGAGAAGTTTATGGAAAGCTAGTCCAAGAAATAACGATTCTGATTAAGTACAAGGCAAAAACAACAATATAAAGTATATAGTATAAAATTCTAACATTGAAATTCTGGCATTAATTCTGAATGAATTAGTTGTTGTCTTTTTTTTTTTTAACCATTGTCAAACAGTTAGCAAGCTTATGCAAAGTTGGGTTTCCCTCTATGGGGTCAGTAGTAGAGTAAAAAGAGGGGTTTTACTTTCCTCATTTCTCAGATAACACTAGTTTCACACTATATATGATAAGCAAGGTGAAATAAATCTGTCTCCTGGCTATTGTTTTGAAATGCTGTAGATAAAGTACATACCTTATCTTACTTGATTCATGAAAGGTAAGGTAAATAGCAATAGTTTAACCTTTAAAAATCTAGTCTTTCCTAATTTTGACAAATCTTGCTAAATCCGGCTCTGGATATAAAAAGGACAAATCAATGAAAAGGATAAAACTGACATTTTGACCTTTTTTCATGCAATAAAAGTTGACATAGTAATGGATAAAATAGTTGATTAAAATTCTAACACTTTTTTGCAGCCTCACACACTATTTCTAGTGGGGCGTTAGGCACCCATCCTATTTCTGTGGTTACTGTAGGGTGGAAATTAAAATAGGAAGAAAAAAAAAAGAATGAAGAAGAAAGAGGAACTTTTGAACAGTTATTATTATTTTTTTTATTATTAAAAACACTTCCAGGTGGCTAATGATTCAAGGGTGTTGTAGATTGCAGCTTTTGTCAGAGCAAATTTATGTATCACAGAAGTAAGGCATCATTAACCTACCGTTTAAAAATTAAACACCTCATTATTAAAAACACTGGAGAGAGTCAAGAAGTGGGCGAGACATCAAAGGCACAAGAAGTAATTACACAAATCTTACATGGACAAATGATGTTGCACGGTTGGCACAGTATTAACCAATGAATATGCATGACATCATTATTATACGGTTCTATTTGAACTAGGATTAAATGATACAAAGCAGATTAATACTAAGACCACAGATTGTCAACCTCTTTTTTTTGTTGTTGTCTTTTTTCATTCTCATTTCTCTTATCTGTTATTACAGTATGTGTGGTGTCACTGTCCTTCCCTCTGTCGTAAGCAGAACATAATCTTATTGGCAATAGAAGCTTATTGCGTGCAATCCTAGTTATGCTTGTTACAAGTTAGACTGAAGTACAGTGACCAAATGTAAATAGTAGCTATTTTCAGTTAATAGTAATCAGTGCAGATAGCACAATTTATTAGATGATTAAATCTTATTACGTCTTAAATACCTGTTTATTTTGTCATTTTACCAAAGCAACACAACGCTACATCTAACAAAAAGACACAGGCATTAGAACCAAAAGTCTTCAATTAGAACTTGAAGTAATTGTTTCCTGTATAATTTCATCAGTCCCTCACATGGTTATGGTGGAATTTTGGCCCATTCATCTTTACGACGTTCTTTGACAGTTTTGGGGAATTTGCTTATGCGCAGATCTCGTTAGATAACCTCGACTCTTTAACATTTCAGCCATTCTAGTCCTGTTGCATGACACAGTTTTTAATAAGCTTCAGCTGTCGGGCAGATGACCTCACACTGGCCTCTAGAATGAACGTCATTTTATCATGTTACAGTCATACACGTCAAACTATTCTAGTTTGCAATTTTATGTGATAAACAAACACATAATTGGAAAGTCCACCTGTGTGTAATTTAATCTCAGTATAAATACAGCTCTTCTGTGAAGCCCTCAGAGGTTTGTTAGAGAACATCAGTGAACAAACAGCATCATGAAGCCCAAGGAACACGGCAGACAGGTCAGGAATAAAGTTGTGGAGAAGTTTAAAGCAGGGTTATGTGATACAAAAATATCCAAATATCTATATCTATGAATTCTGTTACTCGAAATTCTAATTCTTTTTGTTATACACTGAACACATTTGGATTTGAGATGAAAAGATGGAATTCTTTATTTTATTTATTGATGTATTTATATTTATTTCTCTAGATACATTAAATAACTTAAAACATTGTATCTTTAGTTTGCACCCACACATTTTTTAACTGATCAAAATATCAGAAAATACTATATGACTGACCGGTGTTTCTTGTTTGTATTAAGAATCAGGAGCACAGTTGGCCATGCTTTCACAGGAGGAGGGCTGGCATACTTTCTCTAGCCTATCACCAACAACACCAGCTCACACGCCTGTGAGTTCATGCAAGCGAAAGTGAACAGATTGCATTTCCCTCTCAGTGTGTTATGCCACCCCCTAATGTTGCACGGCCAGCAGTTTGAACAGCCTGGCTTCATGTGTTTCTAAGGAAGCTGGTGATAGCCTTCACCATCCCTGGTCGGTAGCTAGTTGATAGGGGAGAGCTGTCTGACAGGTGGGAATTGGCTATGACCGAATTGTGGGAAAGCAAATCAATATGAATAAGAGAGATGGGAGAAAAACAATGAAATAAGTTGATCCCATACAGAATTTAAGAAACTCAATGAAATTTTATTAAGATATATTTATATCTTATATTATAGACTTTTTAACAGGCATGCCTTAATAAAACTTTGGCAGATGTTTGGCAGATGTCATTTAATTCGGTTTGACTTTATTAATTATGGGTTACTCGTGTTTACACAGTCACAATAGAAAAAATAAAATAATACCAAACTTTTTTTTTTTTTCGTCCAGAGGGGCAGCTTTGCCAAAGAGGGCTAATGAGCAGTTGCCCAGGCAACCATAGGCCTGCCTTGTGCATGCCCACTCCTACTAGGCAGTCATATTGACTGGACTTGTTGTTCAGTCATGAAGACATTTGCCATTATGGACAGAAGCTTCTTCAGTTGCACCTTGTGACTGAAAAATCTCGACTACTTAATCAGTGGGTGAGACTCACACTCGAGCTTGACATGACCTCAGGACCCAGAGTGAAATCACAGGTGAGGAAAATACCAGGATGATGTCGCAAATATAATGAGTGCTACTGCAGACCAGTGCTTCAGTGATTATTATCATCCATTTTGACATAATGCAGATATCACTATTCTTAAGGAAAATCCCCATATTATAGCAGTAAGCATTTTATATTAGCTTCCATACCATTGACATTAGCTAAGCCTTTGTATTTACCTTGTGCTATTTCAGTGATGAATGAGGTTATTTAAAGCCTGAGGTCACAAAAATACAGAATAAGGTACTTTATTCTTCATCTATATAGGACATTTTTCTCATTTATTCTCATGTCTTCATCTCCTACTTGTTTGTTTTGTGTTCTGTTCAGTGACAAGACTGAACCATATGCTTGGTTATATGTTCCAATAGGAAATTTAAACCAAATGCTGTGTTCCAATGGCAACAAATGACATCATTATGCTGAAATAATATGAAATTGCACAGCAAGCATGGGTTTCCCATTGGTAATTTAGTTTACTTATACCCCATAAAACTCTGATGGAAACTAGATGGATTGCCTCCCATCTTGGATTGCCCCTATGGTGTATATTGGCACGTTTGACTGGTGTACTATCTACAAAGTATTCTTAGGGTCTAGTACCACACTGACCTCTGTGGAATCTGGTGATGATTAAATTAAGGGAAGCACAACAGTCTGTTATTAACATAATCTAAGACCAATAATAATCACAGCCGAGTAAGTTGTATTTGTACTGTAACTGTATTTCCTTTTTGTTTTTTGCTCACAACTTCCATGTGTGGTCGATTAGGTTTTTCTGTTTATTCTCACTATCTCCCCAAAAAGCTGTTTTAATAACAACAACAACAACAACAAAAAAATGATAGCAAACTCAAGTTTTTCAGTCACACAGAAAAAAGCAAAAAGTGTTATGGTGTAGGAAAAATCTTTTAAATTACAAAGATGGTTGAAGATCATGAGAAACATCATAAGGGATTCCAAAACTCTAGTTATCAGCCTCCTCCTCTACCAGTTTTAATTTCAATTCGTACATGAGTACAGCTCCCAATTATAGTGCTGTATAATGTCTTTCGCACATCAACCAACTGCATTTCCGTCAGTCATATCCTAAGGTTTACAGCATTATGATAATAGAGGACAGAACGACACAGCAGCTCCACATACAGTGCATGCGTCTCATGCCTCTATACACAAATGGCTTGTATATATTGACATTTTTTGGAACATTTAATTTCTCTGAATCACCACATCCAAATCGTATGATGTCCTATTTAACATGACATATAGTGGACATTAAGCGATGCATACAGTAGCTGTAATGTATTTCTGTTGGAGTGACTTCAATGCAGTAACAGAGGGTAAATGGGTTTTCCTAGTTTCAACATTCTCAAAAAAATATTTGAAAGCATTTAAAACACTCACAGCAGCCACTGTCACACAGGAATGATCTTTGCTTCACTGATCAATGGCCTGACAAAAAAAGCTCATCTGGCTGACTGGCTCATCATGACAACGATGTGTTATATAGCAGTTTTCAAATGAAACATTTTGTTATAGACAAACTTGCCAAGATAAAAGTAAAAAATGGCATTTTGTTATTATTTTGCTCAATTGTTGCTTTTAATATATTATTAACAATTTGTTTAATTCCATTTTTAAGCAAAGGAAACTCATGATAGTCCTAATAATAACAACAAAGTTTGGTACATACATCTTATTATACAGTACAACTATGGGTGTGTATTTACTCCTTGTACTTCCAGTGCATTAAAATAATAGATTTTATAATAAAGATAATGGTTTCAGTGACACTGAATTTTTTTGTAATATCCCAGTCAAATAATTTGTTAAAATCAGCATATGTATTTTGGTCAAAACAAGAAAATCTATTAACTATGCCAGACACTGGCATGTCAACATAGCCCTGTTCAGACCCTTAAAAAATAACCTACCATTTTTATGGGCTACAGTATGGCCTTTTTTAAGGTCATAATGACAGTGAATATCATTAGAATGGTTGCGAGCTTCATATAGATTAAGAGAAGAATGACATTTATTATATGGCCCAATAAGCTCCAATAACAATGAAAACCCATTAATTCAAATAGAATTCCATATCCGGAACCAGTATGCTGTAAAGACATCAACATGATTGACACAGGTTTTTTTGTTTTTGTTTGTTTGTTTCTTTCTCTTTTTTTAGCTTCTAAAATACTTCCACAAATCCTGTAAAAAAAAAATTAAAAAAAATCTGATGATAAGACACCCCAACACATACAAAAATACATAAAAAAAAAAAAACTTTAAAGAAAAAAAGAAGAAGAAGAAAAGAAAAAATCATGCATCTTAATTTGCAAAGTAAAAAAGTATTATATTTCCTGGGGCTACTGGTACAGGAATGCATACCAGATACAGTTACCAGTTTCAATATATATATAAAAAGTTAATCCTATTTAGAGGCAAATATGAAGTTACCTAATTTAACCCTAACATAACCTAATAATTTACTTGTTGTGCTTTTAATTCAAGTTCTAATCTGCTAATATGACTTATATTAATGTTCAACCAATTAATCTATTTTTCTTTATATAATCATGAAATGGGACATGGTGGCTCACTGTTGCCTTAAACCTTCAGGATTGAAAGGGTCAAATCTCACATCTGTGTGTGTGTGCCTGTGCCCTTCTGGGTGTGTATGCCTGCATCCTGCAAAAGGTTGGCAACCCATGCAGAGTTTATCCAGCCTTATGTCTTGAGCTCCCTGGAATATGCCACTCAAACATACACAGTGGTATGGAAAATAAATGAATGTATGACTATGAAATTTATGCTAATTAGATATCCTTCTCAAACACAAACACCAAATAAAAAGCAATATGTCAATCACTGTGCTGTTCTAGCCACATTCTGTAGGTGCGACTTTAGAATACAGATGACTGATAAGATGTTTCGAGAGCAGAAATTATAACCTGAAGCACTAAAACTATTCAGCCACTGGGAGGCTGAATATGCAAATTCTTAGGTGCTATTGAAATATGTTCTGGGACAGGTTGTGTATATCATTATGCCAGTCATGTTCAACATCCAGGAGTATTTAAATGCCTGAAATCAATGAGCACCTTCACTGGTTGGCAGTTAGTTTTCATTTTTAACTTCAGCTAAAAAAAAAAATTAACATATTTATTAAAATGAAATAAATAGATTTATTTTCATGGTATGGTTATTTTGAATTGCTTTATTTCTTCATTCATTCGTAATGGACATTACCCAGTCTTTTCTTGATTTAGGCCATTGTTTTGGTTTAAATTTTGTTAGCCTATTTGAAGTATTTATTTATGTATAGAGGGTAAATCTTCTCCAAAATAATCAGACTGAATAGTCTAATGTCAAATTTTCCGTTATTGGACTAGACATAGTCCCTTGTCTTGAGGTATTTGTGCTGAATATGAGCTGATTGATTTTACCTGAAGGTAGACTGGAGAAAAATAAGATTGCAGAATGGCTGGAGTCTTTGATGATTCAACTCACCTCTAACAGGGTGTGATCAAGATTAGAGTGGACAGCAATATTTCTCTATTGCTGAGGCTTAAGTGCCTCAGAAAGTGTAGGCACCGGTGGGTTTTTTTTTTTTTTGACACCAGGCAATTTAAAGCAGTTGACCCTCTCCACAGTACCTCCACCACTGTAGGCAGGTGTGTGTGTGCTGCACCTGTTTTATGTAGCCAACGACTTTCGTTTTGCTAATTAGAGAGAGAGAACAATGTTGTTCTGGTATCATTCTGCCAGGACTCTCACCTTCTTGTAGAATTCTTGTATTTATTTATTTGTTTATTTATTTATTTACAATCAGGCCCATTATGACATTATTTGATTGCGTAGTCATACAGTTGTGTGTTAGCAGGGAGAACAGCAAATGGCTCAACACACTGCTCTGTGGGGTGTCACTAACAGATAGTAACTTTTTTCTTCTTCTTCTTCTTTTCGTTCCTTTTTTTAAGATTACACCATATAGTCGCCTAATAATTTTGTGGAAGGTCTCAGCATGTGTGCACACATGGACAAAGGGCATCCTGTTGATTCTTACCACCAATGATGGTTATTATAAAACCATTGGTGATCATATCACCAAAATTATCGATATCTAGACTTCATTGTTTAACAGCGACAAGTACAGATGTGCGGTGTCTGTGGTGCAATGATGATGAACACAATATACTTTTTCGACAGTTACAACTAATTACATGTATTACTATGAGGTTATCATTTCTTGTTCTCCAGATATCTTAATTTTATGCATGTTTCAGTTTCATTAGCCTATTTGACAGATTTGTTAATGAAAGAACAATCAGGCAGCAATCAGCATTAATTTGAATCTAGCATAGCACATACTTTAATAGGGGTCATAAAAATACAGAATCAATACATAATACATGACCAATTAGTCAGTTCTCTGCTAACACCATTGAAACCTCTCGTCTTATTAAAATATAACACTTATTAAAAGGAAAAAGTGGAACCAAGTAAGCTTTGAAAAGAATATTAATTGCTGTTTATTAACCCAAGAAGAGTGAAACTTCCAAGTCTTGTGTCACACAAAAAGCATAGCTTTTAGCATGAAAGTGATTTTTTATTTATTTATTTATTTTTACGTTTGACAAGATTGTGAGATTAATGCCTAAAGGAACTTTTATATATGCACTCTTCAACTGCACTGATCTCTTTACATAGAACAAAGATATTTTGTTCTTATTTATATACCATATATTTTCTTAGTTATATACTACGCCTACAATGTCTTGCATAACTGCAGTTTAAAAATAATTATGCATTTTAAGCGTTTGAAGCATATGGGGATGGTGTACAGATCATGTTGAAGCATTTTTTTTTTTAATGATCTCCATCTGATGCAACACTGGAACTTCCCATCATTCTGCGACAATGATTGGATTCTGCTATCGTGTCCACATATCTCGTTTAATCTGATTCTTTCCATCTTTTTCCCCACTGGCAAATGCTGATGTCAGTTGTTGCCTCATCAACTCACCAGCAGATTTGACATTAATAATAGATGCCTAATATGAAAAGAAAATTGACCATTACTTGGTGCAGATATATATGACAACATCACTGTTTGTTCTAAATGTCCCTACTAAAGAAGACAATTAAAGCAGACACACCATAGCTCACAAGCCCACATAACATTTTAAAAGAATCTGACCTAGTGTGAAAGATGTAATGAAAATGGGAAAATCTGCAAATGCCCATCTGACAAGCATCAATATTTCAGACTGTCTAGGTGTTATGTGTTAAACCATATTTTTTGATTGTGTGAAAAATGTTTGCCCATGTATTCTAATAAAATTGTCTTTTTTTTTATTTGAGGCTCACTGTTAAAATACGACATTAGGCATTTGCTGTTGATAAAATCAAGTCCCACTATTTAATTTCTTTAACAACATCCAGTTATTTGGTAATTGATTCCTTAATGATCCACTTTTATTGTTTGCTTGATATATTGATTACCATAATTATATCTGATTTATGAACCTAAATCCTTAGCATAATAGGTGTGGAGCTGCATAAGCAGGCACAGACACTCTAATGTAGTTTGATGCATATTGAATTTCAAAAGAAGAATAGATACATATTTCATGTGTTTGTCAAGAGAGCCAAGATCCATCCTGCTGTCAGGTTGCAGTATCATTGCCCATCAGCAGGAAATCTTCAAACAAAGGATCTTGTAGTTTTATGCAGGTTTATGAAGTCTTTTAGATGCAAATTAGGCAAAGGAGATGAAAGTGCAGCAATCTGTCATTTACAGCACACCATGTTAAAATGGAACAATATTTTGGAGTCACAGTCAAGCTGTGTGGTTGTGCACAGCCTGCTCATTATGACCAAAGGGGAAAACTGATAAGCGATCACATACTTGCTGGCATAATAGCAACTTAAGTGTAACATTCATGTCACTGACATCTAATACAATTTCTTAAAAATTGAAAGCCACTTTACCTAAAAATGAATGTAGACCTAGGGTCAACATTTCTGTAAAAATTAATAGAGGTGTTTTTTTTTCTTCCCTAATTTAGTCGTATCCAATTCCTCCTCGTCACTAGGGGGCTCCCACATTAAGGCTACTACTACCACTCAGTCTGGAGGGCCGAAGACTATCACGTGTTTCCTCCGAACCACATGACGCCAGCCAACCGCATCTTTTCGAACTTCTTGCTCACGCACCGTTGAGGGAGTAACACACTTGGAAGACAGCACTATCCGCTCCCTACGCTTGCGTGAGCTCACAGACGCCCCTGATTGGCTGTAGAGCCGTTATTAATGTGGGAGCCCCAAGTACCGCTCATCCCTCCCCTCTGAGAGAGCTCGGCCAATCAGCTCTCTCTAGACCTCCGGGTGCGAGAGGTTACATCATCACCAGGGAATCGAACTCGCGATCTCCGGATGATAGGGCGAGTGCTTTACCACTGCACTTTATTAAATTGCAGTATTTTTTTTTTGCACACAAGCATGATTCCCTTAAACTATTCACATCGAAGTGTAGAAATGTGATATCCATCAGTGGCATATGGAAGAGAACTGCTGGCATATATTAAGTAGCCCTATATCTTTACTGTTATAGCCACATGTGGCTTTAGAAGTTTAACCTGAGCATTAAGCAATTCATAGGGAAGTTTCTAGTAGAGAGCAATGGAAAGAAAATGTAAGGATTTCATGTAAAGAAACCAACACCAAAAATAACTTCTGCAGAGAAAGAAACATTGTAATTTCATACTTTTAAAAGCAGATCGGTTAATGTCCATGTTTGTTTGTTTGTTTGTTTGTTTGTTTGTTTGTTTGTTTGTTTGTTTGCTTATTTATTTTAAGGTTCGTTTCTAGCAAATTCAAGCATATTCTTTTGCTCAGTACATTTCCGGGAATGTGATATACACTACTGCGCAAAAGTTTGGGATCACTTGCAAATTTCTTTCTTTTTATTTTCTACAATTTACAACAATATTGGGGATTTCAAAACTATGAAATAACACATATGGAATTAGGTAATTATGTAACAACAGCAACAAAAGCAGCCAGTTGTTATTTTTACCAATTAACAGCATCTCCGATTAAATCCATTATGAAGGTTTTACAGATTATGAGTAACAGATACATCTCAACATTAACTGTTCAAAGGAGATTATTGCATATTTTGGATGCCTTTATCATCAAAAATAATAAATCAGGAACAACCATGAAAAAAGTGCTACCAAACTTTTGAGGTGTAGTATATAAGAAACATTTTGTCTGTGCATTGGTCAGAATATTTAAATTACATCTATACGTTTCATACATTGGAGGACCCAAAACCAGTCCCAGAAAAGTTTCTGTCTGTGTCTCAGTCTGTCTGTGACCTGGAGTCTATTACAGGGGACAGGGTACTCCCTGAAGAGGGTGTCAATCCATCCAGGGCACAAGCACTCACATCCTTACTCACTGACTGAATTTGAAAATGCCAAATAGCCAAAACTGAATGGATTTGGACTTTGGGAGGAAACCAGAGCGCCTGGAGGCACAGAACCAAAGGTGTGACTCAGACCCTCAACCCTGGATGTGCAAGGCCATGCTAACAACTGCACCACCATGTCACTTTTGGGTCCTTGGGCAAGGCCCTTAACCTTGTGCCCATATAAAACTAGATGTTGGGTTAACAAAGCCCCATAAAACAGAAACGACAAAACTTTTGAGGATTCATTATTAAAAATATATATATATATTTAAAACTGAATTGATCATTGCATGGGCTATGTCATATATAAAAGGTAGTAGCACATAATGTACCTAAAAAATACAATTGGATGGTTGATTATATTTGAGTTTAACATGGAAAAAACTTATGAACACTGAATGTCTTGAACAGCATGGGAGGAAAAATAACAATAAACAATTACAGAAAATGATGGTTTATTTTAAGCTGTATAATAATACAGTATTTATATTATGAGAATATTATAACGATTTCATTATAAAAAAAAAAAAGAATATATTCCAAACTGAATTGATCATTGTATGAATTATGTTACATATAAAAGGACATAGCACATAATGCACTTAAAAAATACAATTAGATGGTTAATTATCATTAAATTTAACGTGCCAAAATAAAATGGTTTATCATGGACATGTTTGCTGCTTTGAACATGATTATCATTTTCCATTTTAGTTAATTAAGTTCTGACACCCACATAGAAAGAAAGGACAATTCACTGCATATTGAACAGAAATAAGGTCTGAGGGTAATGCTGATGTTAATGCAAGTTACTGAGCATCCAGCCATTAACTGTGTCTTACTTCCCATAAAAAGAAGATAATTCATTTACACTCATCATGTCAATAAGAGCAAAATGAACACAATCAGAAGCGGTACAGTGCCTTACAGGGTTCAGTCTACACTGCCTGAGAGAAAGTGAAGTGGATATAAAATGTATAAAAATGAGTGTATTCACATTTCTTATCGTGGATAAAAAGCGCTGTTTAAGTCTGAATAGATGTGATTATCAGGATTATTGATTTCATCCAGGTCGCTAAGTGTCACCCCATCCACGTCTTCATCTGAGGTAGAAGGATGAGTCAGAATAATTCGAGGTATCTGAAGACACAGAGATGGTGATGCATGTGCAGGGAGTATAGTGATTTTTCAGTCAAGATTTTAAAAAATGCAATTATGACATCAAACAATAAAGCAATGAACTGCAATAATAAACAAATGCAATAAACTGTCTGAATTACACTCACTCACTCACTCACTCACTGACTCACTCATCATCTATAATGCTTCATCCTGTATTCAGGGTCATGGGGGGCCTGGAGCTTATCCTAGGAGACTTAGGGCACGGAGCAGGGTACACCCTGGACAAGGTGCCAATCCATCGCAGGGCACACACATGCACACACTCACACAGTCATTCACGCACTATGGGCAATTTGGGTACGCCTAATATGCAGGTCTTTGGACTGTGAGAGGAAACCGGAGTACCCGGAGGAAACCCACCAAGCACGGAGAGAAAAGGCAAACTCCATTCACGGCCGGAAATCAAACCCGGACCCTGAAGGTGCAAGGCGACAGTGCTAACCACTACACCACCGTGCCGCCCTGTCTGAATTACAGTCATGTCAATATCATGATCATTTTGCTTTCAAATCAGTTGTGCAGCGGTGAATGGATATTGATTAAGCATAAATTCATTGTGCTTAAATTCTTGTCAGCATGACTGTGACTTTTTTGGGGGGAATATTTTGTATTGAAGTATTTTTTTTTTAAGACTGATAAAGAACTACGAATAGATTTTGGGCGTGGATGGGTGGGTTGTGGAATTAATAACAAAAATAATCTGAGGCACAGGTTTCATTAGTAAATAGAATTTCCTTACTGTCATGGTCTGCTGCCCAAGCTGCAGGTTGGTGTTTTTTAAAAATGTGTGCCAGTCTTTTCCTGACGTTGTCCCATGTGCCAAATCACTCTAAATACAAAATAAGAGTTTCATTTTATTGTAACATAATTTTAGATAGCAAAAAAAAACTTGTTTGATTACATGCTATCAACAAATAAAGATCATGTACAGTATCATATACTGTATGTATTATGTTTTGCAGCTTTGTACACACCAGGCCTTTGCCATTGCAGACCACAGCCTCAATCCGGCTTGCTATAGAGCAATGATGTTCACCAATCAGACGCCCTGTTTTTGAATGTTCGGGTTCCTGGGTTGCCTGATTCTCTGTGGGTTCTAGTCTCTGTCGCAGCACTTTTATCTTAATACAACTGCCTGCCTGCCGCATGGTGCTGACCGCCTCATGATGGCTGACCCCTTGCATGTCCTGTCCATTGACCTATGGGCAAAAAGATGAAATTAGATACAGATTGGCAGGCAAAGAAACTCTGCCTACTGACCCTGCAGGTATTAAGCTGAATTGAGAAATAAATCAAGTCAAAAGACTGAGTGGTGGATATTAGACTTCTAGACTATTAGTGACTGATAAAGACTTCAAGGTGGTTTCTAAGTCACCATCTATGTGATGACCTCCAATGACCAGCAGAGAAAGATCTTATTAAAGTAGAATATACAGTTAGTGCAACAATTCAAATACTAATCCAAAACAGTAAAATGTTGGTTCTCTATAAAATTGGCATCACCTCAAGTACTCTGTCTCCAATATGAAGCCCTGCCTTCTCAGCTGGCCCTCCTCTGCTTACTCTGGAAATGAAGATCCCCTTGAATGGAGACAATAATCAAGATTAGATTGCATGTTTTTAAATTACATTCAGATTTAAATCACTGCTTACGCATCAGAGAATTTATCCAAATTTCTGAGAATAGGCAAATTATTGTTTGTTTTATTGCTACGTTTCTGTTAAACATAAATCAAGTGATTCTTTTATCTGCAATTTTATACAGAATTGTAGAATTCCTAAACCTGATTGTTTCATTAACAGAACAGTCCAAGTAGCACAGCCTGTCTTAATATGTTCTTCTTTCTATAGTAACAAGAGACACAGACACTATACACAGCGACTCCCAATAAGACAATACATCTGTAATTGTTGATCATGTGATAAGTAATTTGTGCTGAAGGAGCCCTGACCAATATTGGGTGAATAAATGAACATACTTTTTAGAAGCTGAATTTATTTAAAAAGAAAAAAAAAACAAGTTGACATAAAGATTTATACAGTGTAACCAGTAGGAACAGGAGTGTCATTGCTATTAATTGAATTCCTCTGTATATTTACTTTTTAATGTGTAGCATTATTTTACCATGACTTTGTGTAGTATGTTATAGACTGCAGGCACAAAATGTTAGCTTTTTATCACAGGCTTCAGCCCTCACTAACATGATAGTCACGCTTGAATTAGTAACATTAGTTTAAGGTTATACTGCATTCTCGTTTACACCACTAACAGTAAACCTTGAGAGAGTGCTAATTGCTAAGTAACTCTTTATTAAATAGAGTCATAGCTGGCTGACCCACCATACTGAGAATCAGCGATGAAGGGCTGTGGTCAGACAGGTAACCTTGAGAGAGGTTGACAGAATCTTGACAGAATCTAAATAAGATTCTGAGTAACCCTTGGGTTCTTGGTTACCTGTCTGACCAAGAAAACAAGAACCCAAGAGTAACTCAGAATCTGATTTAGAGATGAGATGGTGGAGATGGGAGAGCCTCACAGACAGACCAGAGAGACCACAGAGGAGCCATTCTAACCTAAAATCACATGACTGGGAGTTTTCCCAACAACAAAAAAAAAAAAAACACCCATAGGACTTTCCAACCGAGAAAAGCAAATCAAGCAATGTCATGCATTACCTCATTAGTACCAACCCTATAGTCAAAAATGGTGGTGCCATCATCATTTTGTGGGAATGTTTTTTTCTGAGACTGGGAGACTAGTAAGAATAGAGAGAAAAATGTATGCAGAAAAATTGAGATTGTGGAGATGCTCTGACCCAGTCGTATAGCCATCACACTTTGGCCCTTGTGGAGATGTTCATCTCATCCACACAATTCACATCTTGTACCTCACATACCTGAAAAAGGACCTAAAAAAGCTAATTAAAGGAAGAATGGGACAACATAATCCAAATTTTTAGATGCCTTAGTGAGTTTATTACAACGGTGGAGAAAGCAGCATGAGCACAGATCATAATGCCAAGATGGATCAGCTATTACAGGGTGTGACTCAGGACCTGAAAGAGCCTATTAACCTAGTGGCCTACTGAGTTTTCACAAACCTAGGCCCGCAGCAAGACAACCTAACTAGGAAATGCGACCCCAAGATTAGATGAGGGTACTGATGCGGGCTTGCCTGTGATCAGAAGAAGGTCAACCAACTAAAGCTCTGCTGGTACCTAAGTCTAGATCTAAGTCCAGATCAGTGAAGAAAAATTTGGGACTCTTTCCATGCTATCCATGAAACACCTCTTTGGATTGAGACACAGGCCTGGAAGGACCGTTCTACTCAAGGAGCAAATTGACCAGGACAGACCAATCGTCTTATTATTATGTTAAGCAAGATGAGTCTACAAACGCTTCCTCAAACCACAGAATTCTAATGTGCTGATCCCCAGCATTAACTGTAGTACTCTCTCATTCCTGTGCTGAGATTCTGCCAAAGGCACTCCCAACTTGTTCTGGGAAGATCTAGCTGCTGATCGACAGCTTTGACATCTCACACTGATTAGAAAACCCACACTCCCAAAAATATATTTAAAAAATTACATTAAAATGAGCTATTCCACTAGGCGCATTACTTTTGCATATGTGTTTATGTGTGTATATGTAATAATATGTTGGAAAGAGAGACAAGCAGAAAAGGAAATAAAGCACCTCATCGTTCTCCATATATGGCAAAGAGCCCCTGCCTCCTGCAATGCTGATGCCCAAACCATCTTTCTGGCCACCTATTTTAATTAGAAGCTGTGTGAAAGAGAGAGAGAGAGAGAGAGAGAGAGAGAGAGAGAGAGAGAGAGAGAGAGAGAGAGAGAGATGTACACAATAATGCACACCAGCCACAACGGAAATGACATGAGTTTTGCAGCTTAAAAAGCATATGATGAATGATGAATGATGAATGATGCAACATCTCTCTATTGATGCCGTACTCTTAAAGGCACTTGGGAGATGCAAGCCTTGTGTGGATAAGACTTTTCTGACAGAGATGACTGACTGATCCTCTTTGAATCTGCATGGTACTTGCTATCCTGAGAGAGAGAGGAGAGAGAGAGAGAGAGAGAGAGAGAGAGAGAGAGAGCGGCACAATTCAATTACTATATAATCCCACATCCCAGGTCAGAGAAATTGTATGTTCAATCCACCAAAGGCAGAATAAAAACACAGGGTCCCTGGATTGTTCCTGAGCTCTGATTAATGCACAGTTCTCATCAGTTAATACCTAGTTTCTTGCTTTGACATTTCTGTATTTGAAATTTTCTTCGGATCAATAAAGTATGTATGTAGGCGGCACGGTGGTGTAGTGGTTAACATTGCTGCCTTGCACCTCCAGGGTCCGGGTACAATTCCCAGCCAGGCTCGATTCCCATCTCTGTGTGCATGGAGTTTGCATGTTCTCCCCGTGCTTGGCGGGTTTACTCCAGGTACTCCGTTTTCATCCCATAGTCCAAAAATATGCAGATTGGTCTAATTGGTGTTCCCAAATTGCCCATTGTGTGTGAATAAGTATGTGATTGTGTGTGCCCTGCTATGGATTGGTACC
This sequence comes from Clarias macrocephalus, assembly GCA_011419295.1. Classification (NCBI taxonomy): domain Eukaryota; kingdom Metazoa; phylum Chordata; class Actinopteri; order Siluriformes; family Clariidae; genus Clarias; species Clarias macrocephalus. The sequence continues at coordinate 7,850 of JAAGKR010005404.1, read as the reverse complement.
CTGTCCAGGGTGTACCCCGTCTCGAGCCCTAAGGCTCCAGACCCCCCGCAAACCTGTGGTATGCATGTATGTATGTATCTATCTAGTCTGTCTGGCCACATCATTAGGTACACCAAGTACAGTAATCGAGACTGCAGTGCACCAGATACCAATATTTATAATTATATACAATATGTTCAATGTGTAAATGAATGTATAAAATGTCCAAAGTCTGGTATATTGTATGTGTGGGAGTGCAGGAGAAATGAGTCGGCCTTACCAGTTTCAATGAATCAGTCCGGAACACAATGACAGAAAATGGCTGTCCTGTAAAGCTGTCCTGATAGTGAGTAATCATAATTGCAGAAAATCCTCAACGAGACAGAGTTCACGGCCTGAAACAGCTCTTAGACAAAATGGAGTTCGTTCAAGCATGCAATAAACACCATGTAGCATGGGCCTCCACCAACGTCTTCCCAGGCTCCCTTTAAACGAGGTCAGCTGACCCCGCTGCATGACTAGGATACCCCTCGCAATTTGGAGGCGCAGACTTGCAAGAGTATAATGCGAAACCAAACGACCCAATCTGTGTTGTTGGGTTTTTTGATGCTTTACAGTATATTTGTGTCAAAGGTGTATAAGGCTCACTTGGATTTACATTTGAACGTTTACGACTTACAGAACGTAACTTACAAAATGGCTTACGAATGTGATCCCAGAACGGAACTTACTGTACTGGGATGGGCCCCCCGTTTGCTTTCAGAACTTGCTTAATTCTTAGGAGCATAGTTCAAAATCCATAAACCAGGCAGGGTCATACACAGGGGCAGATCCAGACACGGATGGACATTACACTAGCAGTTCCACATATACCATATTCAATCCACAGTAACATCTGGCTGCAGGAGTATGGGTCCTGGGTAATCATGCACTGAATGGCCATGCATGTTAGGATCTTTCATTTTCGCTGTTTGTCTGTAGGTGGTAAGCAAAGAAAAGACTGGGAGTAGAGCATACATGTTTGCATAATGCAGTCCAGAATTGAGCAGAAAATTAGGTCTCACAATCATAGACGATGTTTGACCACGAAAGCGAAACACATGGAAAATTAGTAGCTCCGCCATCTCCTTGGCTGAGGGGAGTCCAGGGAGGGAAGCAAAGTGGCCCACATTTGAGAAGTGATTGACGATGGTGAGGATGCAGGTGTTGCTGTCTTTGTCTGTGAGCCCTGTGACAAAGTCTAGTGCAATGTGGGAAAATAGTGTACGAGGGACATCAAGTTGTCTAAGGAACCCTGCTGGGGCTTTCTTGCTAGTCTTATTGTGAGCACAAATATCACAAGCACTGATAAAGTGGTGAGTATCCTCTCTGGTAGACGGCATTTCTGAGAGAGTACGGCCCCCATTCCAGTTTCAGAAGTGACCATCTCTACCACAAATTGAAGGGAAGGATCTGGTTGTGTGACCAATGAAGCAGACCACAAAGCTGTCATTTCGGATGAATCGCTCATAGAAATAGACAAATCCAAGGAAACAATGAAGGTACTTTTAAGTAAAGGGTCTTTTACTTTGCCTGGTCCATTTGGATTTTGGATGCAGTGATGATGAACCAAAGAAAATAAATGTTTTACGATGAAATTCAGTGTTTTTTGCTTTTACATATAGCTTGTTCTTAAGGAGCCTCTGAAGAACCTTGTGTACCTTGTGCTTCTCTATGGAATGGGAAAAGTTCGAAATGGAAAGGATAGAGGTCTGCATAATCAGATTGAACAGCAGAGAGATCGCATTGAACAAATGTCAAACAAGATGCCAGACACATGGGACTCCATTTCAGAATTGTATTATTAGCCTAGTCAATGTGTGAGTTGTGACTGTCAGCCAGGGATGTCGAAGAAAGAAGATTTCTTCTGAATCGTTACCTGATACTCTAAGCATAATTGGAACTGTGTGCTGAATGATGGAGTGCAAGGGAATGTCATCTAGGGCCCAAACAGTTGAAGTGTTGCTAAGATGTTGTAATCCAGTAGCAAGAGAGTTCAACCCCCGGAAACCCGAGACAAGTTAAAAGTCCATAAATCAGGCAAGATCATACATAGGGGTAGATCCAGACACGGGTGACACTCCAAGAGACGATGGTGAGGGACAAAACTTGAGAAGCAGGCAGGGTCATGCATAGAGAGGAAATGCTAGAAAATTGTATGGGATCAAATCAAGAGACACACTAGGGTGATACTTTCTTTTCATAGCTTTTGCTTGTTTGTACCGGATCACATACAAGTGAGCCAAATCACACAGAGAATTGCTATGACATGAATATGCTCACCGTATCCCCCAAACCATTACATTATCACCACAAGTCTGAACCACTGATATAAGGCAGGGTTGATCCATGCTGTTATGTTGTCGATGTCACATTCTGTTCCTACCAGCTGAATGTTGTAGCAATAATAGAGAATTATCAGACTAGGCGGACCGGGCAATGTTTCTCTAATCTTCTACTGCCCAATTTTGGTGAGACAACATACAGGGGTTTGGACAATGAAACTGAAACACTGGCAAATTTAGTGTTGGAGGTTTCATGGCTAAATTTGACCGGCCTGTTGGCCAATCTTCATTGATTGCACATTCCACCAGTAAGAGCAGAGTGTGAAGGTTTAATAAGCAAAGTAATAGCAGAGATTTGCTTAAAATATTGCAATGCATACAACATCATTGGCGACATATCAGAGTTCAAAAGAGGACAAATTGTTGGCGCATCTGTGACCAAGACAGCAGGTCTTTAAGGATGTATCAAGAGCCACAGTATCCAGGGTAATGTCAGCATACCACCAAAACGGATGAACTACATCCAACAGGAGTAACTGCGGATGCAAGAGGAAGCTGTCTGAAAGGGATGTCGGGTGCTGACCCGGATTATATCCAAAAAAACATAAAACCACAGCTGCCCAACTCACTGCAGAATTAAATGTGCACCTCAACTCTCCTGTTTCCACCAAAACTGTTAGTCAGGGGCTCCACAGGGCTGCTATAGCCAAACTTTTGGTCACGCATGCCAATGCCAAACATCGTTTCAATGGTGTCAGCAGTGAATTTCTTTGGCTGTGGACAATGTGAAACATGTATTGTTCTCTGATGAGTCCACCTTCACTGTCGTTCCCACATCTGGGAGAGTTACGGTGTGGAGAAACCCCAAAGAAGCGTACCACCCAGACTGTTGCATGCCCAGAGTGAAGCATGGGGTTGGGTCAGTGATGGTTTGTGCTGCAATATCGTGGCATTCCGTAGGCCCAATACTTGTGCTAGATGGGAGCGTCATCGCCAAGGACCAACGAATCAAGTCACTTAAATCACCCTTTTTCCCCATTCTGATGCTCAGTTCAGCAGATTGTCTTCACCAGAACAATGTTTCATGCAGAACCAGACCAAACATTTGTTTGTAAACTGTTGACAGTCACTAAAATTGGTGTCCTGCCATCCGTTTTCACCTAAATGAGGATGGGTTCCCTGTTCAGTCTGATTCCTCTCAAGGTTTCTTCCTATTACCATCTCAGGGAGTTTTTCCCTTGCCACCGTCGCCCTCGGCTTACTCATCAGGGACTATCTTATCAGTTTGATTCACACACATTCACATTTCATACAAACTTAATTCTTTTGATTGTGTAAAGCTGCTTTGTGACAATGTCAATTGTTAAAAGCGCTATACAAATAAAATTGAATTGAATCGAATGGAACTAAAGAAAAAGTAGAAGTTTAAAATGTTCTGACTTTAATATGGTAACCTAAGTGTTAAAAAAAACTTTTCTTTTTTTTTTTACTTTCTGTCCTAAATCTTTAATTTATTTGCATTATCTACTGTGCACACACACACAAGATGATTTTGAATGTGCCAACCCTGTTTCCTGTGCCATCCTACAAATGTGAGCTAACTAGGAAGGCGGAGTATACCACCAACCTAAACCAGCATGAAGAGTACCTTCTAGAATACAAGTTGTATTGATGAACTGAAATATTGAAGGACTTGTTGCGTCCTTGCTTAGCAAGCTAGCTCTGCGTTGCCTGAAACTGGTATTGTTCAAAAGTCTTTTTTTTTTTTTACACATGTGTATTTGCATATCTTTCAGTAGTTCAGGGGTCTAAAATTACAAGTTCTAAAATAATTATGTATTATCTTCCTGCTTTTTTTGTCATTGTTTTGATAACTTTATGAAACATACCACCATTTTCATCCAGAGCATCATTTATTTTTTGGCAGAGATCTTCTATTGTTGATGGGAGAATGAAACAACTTCAATGGGGTCTTGAATGGGGTTAAGGCCAGGACTCGCCAGGACTCTGTCGACAATCTCGTCTGGCCAATTTATAGTACGTGTAAAAATTATTGCCCAGTTTCCAGAACCACTGTTTCATAATTTGAGCCAGATCAATCTCGGCATTGCCGTCATAGAATTGTAGAGTCGTAGAAATAAAAACGAAATTGCTTGATTAACCTGGTCAGTACCTTCAGATAGTCACCTGATTTCATTTTATTGCCACATAATGTTATTGAGTGCAGGCATGACCAATCGAAGCAACTCCAGATCATACAGTAACACTGTAACAAAGTGTTACTGTATGATCTGGCATTGTTTTGATACAGTAAGTCATGCCTGCACTCAGTAACCTTATGTGGCAATAAAATTAAGTCAGAGCAACCTGAAAGTTCAGTATTATACTTTAAGATGTTAATACATTGGGGGGTTCTTTAACAATTTACTAATTGTAATATTTTCTTTGCTAATTATAAAGAAATCATTTGACTCTCCTAAATAGGTGATTTTTTTTTTTTTGCCAGGGAGTGTATTTGTAATCATTTGAACTGTATCTGCATCTGTAAATAGAATAAAATAATGTAAAGCTTTGTGTAACTGTCCACAAGGTTATGAGATGCTGTAACCTCAGTAGTGTGCTGTTGTATGTCTTCATATTCTTTTTCTGGGCTCGAGCTGTTGACTGGGAAGAGGGTGCCATGAAGCTTGTTCTTCCGCAAAATCCAGCAGAGACCAGGAAGATCCCAGATGTGGCTTTCATTTCTCCTGGCTCTGCATCCCTACAAGTGGCAAAAAAGCATATTCAGGTGAGGAATTGAATATTGTGATTTAGAAGAGCATCATCTTTTATTTTACACTCAGCTACACTGAACATGTACATTAGGTGGCCAAAATTACAATATGTGGATACTTCATCCTTGATCACCCCATTCCAAAATCATGGCCATTATTATGAAGTTTTCCATTTCCATATTGCTGTTATACAGTAACAATCTTCACTCTTCTGAAAAGGGTTTCCACTGGATTTTGGAATTTGTTTGTACTTTGTGCTTATTCACTGATTCACTCTGTACGGTGAAAAATCAAGGCAGGAATATGGCCTGAAACTGTGCACCATCCATACAGCCATGTACAGTATACATCGAGCATATTGGTGTTTACAGCAGAGCTGCATATTGGGGCAATCCTTCATATACAATTTACCAGAATGTTTTTGGAAAGTGGGACATGTACAGAAAAGCTGGAGGAAATGCAAACACAAGAAGAACCTTTGAAACCCCACACAGACAGAAACCCAAGTTTTCTTGGGATTGAACCATGGAGCTGTGAGGGGCAACACTCAACTGAAATTAACATGATTTACAGTTTTGGTTTGCTTGGTTGTTGACATTAGCTATTATTTATATATTTGTTTAATATGCTAGCAAAAAATAAATAAGTAGAATAAATCATTTATTGAAGGGGGGCTACGTGTTTAATTTTTATGAAGGGATTTAATTAATTACATCTTCCAGTTTATATAAAAAATTATTTTTTTATCCATCTACATTATAAGGGCTCTAATGTGTAAAGAGGTGTCTGCCCTGGTAATTTGGAAGTGAATCATGCAGACACTTTAAACAGTTATTCACTTAGGCTTTTGCCACAAAAATAACACCATAAAAATCTTGACATAATTTGTCTGAGGCTACGTTGTTACTGAGGTTACCATGTCCCTAAAAATTAATCATTCAATAAATAAATTACCATGATAAATAACATAAATAAATGATAAATAACATAAATAAATCCTGATTTTATCTTGAAAGAGCATATTCTAAAGAAAAAAACTTTGATCATAAAAAAAAGACTTTTCAAAAAAAAAAAAAAACTTTTAATCACAATTTATGAACAAATGACTCCCACTTGCCTGTAGGAGTAAAGGGATTTTTCATATGATATGATTTAAATGAAAACTCATTTAATCCACCCAATTAAACACAGATATAGTGCAAAGGAACACTGGATGAATACTGTAGCACAACTTACCCTTGAAAAATGTACATTAATGCAATATATATATATATATATATGCTCATAGTAAAGGTGGTGGTTCAATGGTTAAAGCTTTGGGTTTATGATCAGGTGGTCTGTTATTCAAGCCTGTGCACTGCCCATCAGCTACTGTTGGGCCATCAAGCAAGGCACACATTGAAAAGAGTTTCACTCTGCTGTATTGTGTATATGTGACAGTCTTCTTCTTCTTCACCTAAAGGTGATACAGATACAGACCATGTCATTGTGATCAGTGGATGAACAAACAAGATCAAGCATAGAAACCTGCATATTAATTTATATAAATTTATTTGTGCATGGGAATACATTTCAGTGACTTAACGAATGAGCAGTGAAAAGGTTTGTTTTTTTTTAAATAAAGTTACATATTCTTTTCTAGTAATCCTAACATGGTACTTTGGGCTTTCATTTTGTAAATGTTAACTTTTTATTTTTTTTGTTGTTTTTTTTCTTTAGTTTGTTAATTTTATTTGTAGTTTCATTCAGTTAAGTCGTGACCATTGTACAAGCAGTTCACTGCATGCAATACTGTGTATGTGACAAATACAAATTTGTTACAGCTCTTTTAATTTTACTCCCTTTTATTTTTTCCAAGTATCTCATTATTAATAAACACACACACACACACACACACACACACACACACACACACACACACACACACACACACACACACACACACACACACACACACACACACACACACACACAAGCAATCTGGGCTTCCATAGCACCTCAGCAGCACCACAGACTGTCCATGCCACATGGAAATCAAGTGCTGTAAATGTTAAGTCCAACATTTCTGTGTTAATTTTCTTTTTTTTATTGGCTTTAAGTAATATTCAAATTTTCTGTGAATTTGGGGTTTTCATTAGCTGAATGACGAGCATCAAAATGAAAGAAAATAAACACTTAAAATATAGCATTTATATCATCTGTGTGTAATGAATCTACATAATATTTGAGTTTCACCTTTTGAATTAGACCACTGAAAAAAGTTCAACTTTTGTATGATGATATTGATGATTTTCAAATTTATTGAGATGCACCAGTCTGTGTAGAATTATAATATATACAGTATATAAAATTAGTAATAGTAGTAGTAATAGTATTACTGCCACAACGGTTCTAATAATCAACACCTATTTTAAAAAAGTTCCCCACACTGAGCAACAAGAGCTAATGAATTTTAAGGTCACCAAAATGTATAAATATAACATACACTAGTTTGTCCATAAGTATGCAAGATAAGAAGAAAAAGAACATAATGCATCCAATGTCATTGAATAAAATCACCTTGTATTCGAGAAAGCAAACAATGCAAAGAACATAATGATGGTATAAAGACCACAATGTGCACTGATTTGATAAAATTACTTTATTGTATCAGTGGTTAGAAGTCATAATAATAAAGGCCTAAAATCTATTTAAGATCATTTTTCTGTGCAGCTTTATCACCAACATAAAATATAATAAAAGATTTTTGTTTTTTCTTTTTTTTTAAAAAAAA
>JAAGKR010005403.1:39804-51423 GCA_011419295.1 Clarias macrocephalus | reverse complement strand
ATTACAATTTGAGCAATACCTTCTGCTTACTGACTCTACCTGTTTGTACAGAGCTCTCTACGCCATCCAAGTCCCACTGTTTATATACTGTATATGGCGTTGGACATATTTCTAGATTCTTGTTGTAACTGTCTTTTTTGTTTTGTTCTTACATTCTCTTTATTGCTGCTAGTCTCTGAGCGCTACCAAACGTTTTCATTGTACTGTATAACTCACTCACTCACACACTCACTCACTCTCTATATCACTTATACTGTTCAGAGTCCCAGGAAGCCTACAGCCTATCCCAGGGGAATCAGGGCACGAAGCGGGGTAAATCTTAGACAAGCACACACACTCACCAAAGATTGTTAGAGGAACCCGGAGTACCTGGGGGACTCTCCAAGCACAGGAGAATATGCAAACTTCACACTGTGCCACCTAGTATACAGGGTGGGCCATTTATATGGATACACCTTAATAGAATGGGAATGGTTGGTGATATTAACGTCCTGTTTGTGGCACATTAGTATATGTGAGGGGGCAAACTTTTCAAGATGGGTGGTGACTATGGTGGCCATTTTGAAGTCGGCCATCTTGGATCCAACTTTTGTTTTTTCAATAGGAAGAGGGTCATGTGACACATCAAACTTATTGGAAATTTAATGGCATTGGAAAGTTATTTACAAGTTTCTCTTTGTTCACAGCCATTGACATGTCAAAGAGGTTAACACGTGATGAGCGGATCGAAATTGTGTTGATATCTGGTGAACGCAGTAACCGGGTCATTGCAGCAGATTTCAATGCAAGACACCCTACGAGACCACCCATCTCCCATGCTACAGTTAGCAAACTGCTTGCTAAGTTTCGTGAAACTGGTTCAGTGTTGGATTTGCCAAAATGTGGACGCATGAAAACTGTCACTAATGAACAAACATCAGTGGCTGTCCTAGCTTCATTCAGCAAGAGCCCACAGCGTAGCACTCGCCGCATGTCACTGGAGAGTGGCATTAGTCGAACATCCCTTCGGCGGATATTAGCTACTCACAAATGGCACCCTTACAAACTCCAGCTACTGCAGCATCTCAACGAGGATGACCCAGATCGGCGCACACAATTTGCAGAATGGGCAAAACAAAAATTTGGAACAGGACCCTCAGTTCACGCAGAAGATTTTGTTCAGTGATGAGGCAAACTTTTATGTGAATGGTGAAGTTAACAACCAAAACCACCGCTATTGGTCTGACACTAACCCACATAGATCCCTTCAAGACTGTTGGAACAAAAAAAAAAGTGGATTGGTCATCGTGGGCCAGTTGAATGGCCCCCAAGGTTTCCCGATCTGACCCCCTTAGACTTTTATCTTTGGGGTCATCCGAAGGCAATTGTCTATGGTGTGAAGATACGAGATGTGCAGCACCTGAAACTACGGATACTGGAAGCCTGTGCTGGCATTTCTCCTGCGGTGTTGCTATCAGTGTGTGAAGAGTGGGAGAAGGGGGTTGCATTGACAGTCCATCACAATGGGCAGCACATTGAACACATTTTATAAGTGGTCAGAAACTTGTAAATAACTCATGAAAGAATAAAGTTACGTTAAAACCAAGCACACCATTGTTTTTCTTGTGAAATTCCCAATAGGTTTGATGTGTCACATGACCCTCTTCCTATTGAAAAAACAAAAGTTGGATCCAAGATGGCCGACTTCAAAATGGCCACCATGGTCACCACCCATCTTGAAAAGTTTGCACCCTCACATATACTAATGTGCCACAAACAGGACGTTAATATCACCAACCATTCCCATTTTATTAAGGTGTATCCATATAAATGGCCCCCATATATACACGCTCTGAGAATATGGGAATGTAGAACTCTTAAAATCAGCATATTATTATTATTATTATTATTGGTCATAGAAACAACCGAAAACAGCCATAAAACACATGATCATGTGCATCTGTGCTATTTTTTGCTTATGTGATCCATTTATTTATTCATTTTTAAATGCATGTTTGTATAATTGGTTAAAATGAAATAAAATTCAGTTCATTACATTGCACCTTTTGTGTGAATATAAGATATATTATTATACTGCACAATCCTGCACTCTGTGTATGTATGTACAGTATGTATGTATAGAAAAAAAAAAAGAGCAAAACCAATAATGGCTAAAATTCTTTACGGGCTACATACTGTACATTTGAGGCAATGGGAAAGGCTTTTTTGCTTGTGTTTTGTGGGTTTCAATATTGCATTCAAACAAAATGATACATACATGGATGCGGATTATTTTTCGACGATGTCTTCCTTTTGTTTTTGAGAGATTCTTTCTCAGAACAAAGCACTGGATGTCCTCTGCTATAAATCATCTTGGCTTGCTCTCTCCCTCAGGATGGACTCCCTCAGGATTGTCACATCACAGTCGCCCCCAATTTATTAGTCGTGTTGTTTTGGCCTGCTCACCCCAGAAACCCACTCAAGCCTTGACCTTTAACCCAGTGATGCACACTAAGATGAGCACTGGAATTATTTTGTGCATTTATCAAGATCATTTCCAAAAAAAATAAAAAGTTTAAAAAGAGGCAAGGTTTTCATTATTCATGAACTAAGAAATTGTAACGACTCTACACACCATCAGGGGTCTTGCACTGATCTTGAAAGTCCTTTAAGTGTACTTGTTTAAAACCTGCCGTTTCATCCCCTGTTTTATAACAAGCATTCAAAATTTATTGTGAGAGTGATTCGGCTCTAAGATATTAAAGTCTTAAGCACATGGTCTTTACATTGCACCTTATTTTATGCGCTAGCAGTTTCATCACATTTAATATTTACTTTTTCATGCTGTTAATTATACACCGAGCAGTGGATTGAATGCGTGGGGAATGAAGGGAGAGTAAACGCCACATCAGCAACGGTTTTCTACCGCATATCGATTTAACACCCAAGTCAACGAAACTAAAACGCACTAATATGATAAGAGAGAGAGGTTTACAAGTGCCGCTAAAATCAGACTGTTCCTTCACAGGTTTTTGCCTCTGTCTGTATGGATACTAATTATACAGTTATAGAGTGGAGTTTTGGAGATATTCATGTTGGAACAGAATGGGGTCATCCCCAAACTGTTCCTACAAAGTTGGGAGCTTGGAATTGTCCAAAATGTGTTGGTATGCTGAAACTCCTGAAAAACAACCCCACACAAGTTCCAACATAACTACGCACCAGTGCACAAAGCAAGGTCCATAAAGACATGGGTGAGCCAGATTGGTTGGAAGAACTTGACCCGATAGAACACCTTTGGGATGAATTAAAGCGGAGACTGGGAGGAGCCAGACCTCCTCGTCCGACATCAGTGTCTGACCTCACAAATGGAAGAATAGTCAAAAATTCCCCTAAACACACACTTAACCTTGTGTAAAGCCTTGAAGCTGCTATAAAGTGGATGCAAAGGTTGGGCCAACATCATGTTAAACCCTATGGGTTAAGAATTGGATGTTACTCAAGTTCATATGCATGCAAAGGCAGACGAGCGAATACTTTTGGTAATATAGTGTATACTGTATCTCACCACTCGCCGCTTCCTTCTGTGAGGACTCGTACACATGATTCCCTTTTCCAACCATTTCTTGTTGTGGTTTATTCATTCAAGGAGGGGGGAATTTGTATGAGTTGGTGGTAATGTGACAGGCAATCTTCAGCAGAGTGTTTTGCCAAAATGGAGTTGTTCAGTGTCAGCATGTTGCTACATTTGACTGATTGCGAATGCAGTTCTGTCAGTTGCCTGGCATGTCTTCATCACCATTAGCCCGCTGTGGCGCAAACATCAAACGAAAAACACAAATCGTAATCTACAAAGGGGTGTTCAAGTCAAACCACAACATTTGATTTACCTTTAGGCATCTGGCTTTTACCCAGAGCGACTTCTAAAAGTGCTTTGAAGTTTCCGTCATTGGAAAGATCCTTACATTGGTTACCAGGTTACTAGCCAAGTACCATCAGTCAAACACTGCTGGGGGACCCTACATTCCCTAAAACAGTACACGTATCTCAGAGTGTCACTTGTGCCTGAAGACCATCAAGGTAGTAAGTTTTCTCAGCACATCGGACTGTCCACTTCACATCTACACCACTGGCCCCCAGGAAGTCAGGACTATACTGAGGATACATCAATAACTCCCAGATGAGTTCCTGCGGTGTGCATGAATGATTGTATGTACAGTTCGCACAGACGGATCTCTTACGCAACTTGGTCGACGAGTTATCCATCAGGTTTCAAGGATCAGGCATTCCACTTGCTCATTGTTCATGGGACGACTGCAGTGTGGGCTCTAAGCATGACCAGCTTTTTTCCATGCTCATCTAGTTTATTTAAATGTTTGTTTAGTTTATTTAGATTTTGTGATGTGTTTGATCTGAAGCACCCCCGGCCACTCCGGTGTCCTGTTTTAAAAGGTATTGTATCAACATATGAAATCAGATCTCTAGTTATTTCATAAGGAATTTAGAAGTTTAAAAAGTAGACAATGGGTTTCTTTTGCAGGATCTGGAGCTACCTGAGCAGCAGGCGCAAACTCAGGAAGTAGGCCACTATTTCGGCCGGCATAGTTCCTTGACAATAGAAAGCCAGTGGGAGTTAAAGACCCTGATAGCACTTCGGTGTCCTGTCAGATCGCTAGTTTCTTACTCGGCCCTGAAATGCAAATGAACTCGAGAGGCTGGTGCATTTGGAACTTATTAGCGCTCTGGAATTTTTTTTTCAGCTCTCGCCTCTGAGGACAGAAATGTGTAGTTTTGACAGAAGAGGCGAGTCCTCATAACCTGCACTGCTGTAAACGAGTCCCTGGAATGTCTGGTGGGAAAGCTCTGAGCTAGTGACTCGGTCCTCCCAACTCCCACCTGACAGCCAGGAGTAACACACTCAATTTTTCATGACATCTGCTTCAGTGAGTTCATTGCCTTTAAATGGGACATTTCCACCATATTACCCATTTTACCAGGGCTGTTTTGGCATGCTTGATTGATGAGAGACGGGTAAAATGTAAGGATGTTCGAGCGAAGGATAGAATGACACTTTTTTTTTTCTTCTAAATTATCAAGGATGACCTATTTGCAACTGTCTATATTTAGCAGCTGGCGAATATGTATTTGAGGTTTTCTTCGACTCTGCAGGTAGATGGTATCTTCCTTACTTGGGTGTATGATATGGCAGGAGGCTGAGAGAATCGCATGCTTCAGGACTGAGATCAAGTTTGCATCTCAGAATCCCTTTGTATTACTTCCTTTGAGTGTTACTATCCTTTGGGATTTGCCACGCTGAGAAAATCCTATAAGGTTCTTTAAAGAACCCTATCACTGTACCTACTGTACCATGCCTCTCCATTTCAGATAGTAAAGAACAGTACTGTATGCCCAGCAGCCTTCCAAAGAGCCATTACTATCACCGTTTCTGTTTTTCTTTTCTAATATTTTTCTGTCTGTCTGGATCCAGAGGTCTTATTGGATCCAAGTTTGGTCGTTTTCTTGCTAGATTTATTCTGTTTGGATTCGGGAATGAACAACCCACATTCCTCGCACAGACTCTTGTATTCAATCTCAGTCACTTTGTGCCTCTCATTATACAGTATGCTGCTGCTTGTTTCATGCATACAAATGATCGTCGCATAAAGACACTGTTCCGTATGTAGTATCATAGGAGCAGTTACAGTAATCACTCTCACTCATTGTCTATACCACTTTATCCTCTATACAGTGTCGCATGTGCCTGGAGGCTCTCCCGGGAGACTTGGGACATGAGCCGGGGTCCATGCACACACTACGGGCAATATTTAGCCTGTTTTGCATGTCTTTGGACTGTGGAAGTAACCTGGAGCAACAGGATGAAACCCACTAAGCACGCAAAGAACATGTAAACTCTATGCACACAGACCCTGAGGCGGGATTCGAACCCGGACCCTAAAGGTGCAAGGTGACCATGCTACCAACTAGACCGAGGGACCATATAAACCTTATACTTGAACATCAGCTCACAATAAAATAACGCAGACTAAAACAAGTCACTAACACGTTGTAGGCTTTTATTCTTTTTTTAATACTCGGACTGAGCCAGATAATTAACACCTGCAATAAACCATGTTCTTATAAGAAAGTAGAAATGAGCCCAAAATGGCCAATATCTTTCACGTTTGTGGTTTCTACCCGAGTCTTATTTCTGAGGCAGAAGGCAACACTTTTTTTTTTTTTTTCCAGTTGTGATAAACATTATAGGCCTGAATTTTAAAAGGTGAGATAAGCCACAAAATCCCTCATCCTTCCCTATCTAGTGCAATAAAAGTCTTACCTGCAATTGAGATTTCATGAGCATTAAATCTGCCACTGTTTTTGCTTTCAGTATTGATGAAATGTAGTCTGTACATATTATGGGCACATTGTTAGTGTTGGGTTTTTGATTCATCTACATGTTTTTTTTTAAATTGCTGTTTAAGGTTGATGAAATTCTTTTTCATTTCTTCCCAGAACAAGGCACCTTCCAAATGTCAGGATGCCTGGACAGCGGATCATATCAGCTACTGCACTGCACCAGTTCTTGTCATGTGTTTTTCTGCATCCGAGTCCATCACCCAAATGAGGATGGGTTCCCTGTTGAATCTGGTTCCTCGTAAGGTTACTTCCTATTGTTATCTTAGGGAGTTTTTTTTTTTTCTTTCTTTCCCTGTCACCCTCTGCTTGCTCATCGGAGACAAACTGACAGTTATAGTCTATACTTTTTTCCCCCTGTACCTGTTCTAATTTATTTCCAGAATTGTTTAATTCTAAAAAACTGCTTTGCAGCAATGACCATTGTTAAAAGCACTATACAAATAAAATTGAATTGAAATTGAATTTCTTGGATGAATTAGCACTTATAGTATGCATATACAGCACCTTTGTTGTTGCATTCATTTGCCTAACTTACTGCTGCATTCAGATTGGCTATTAGTTCCTTGCGAAGTGGACTGCATAGAGAGTATTCAGCCCTCTAAACCCTAGGGAGCGAAACGATTCAGTTCAAAGGCAACTGCAAATGGTTTATGGAAGAAGTGAACAATGGTTCATCACTTCCTCTAGAAGTAGACAACAAAAATTACCCATCAGTCACTAAACCTTGCTCACATGAGACCTGGGGATTAATTTCATGCCCCATCCATTATTATCTGCCCCCATCCCCCCCCGATTTTCTGCCTAATTTAGTCGTGTCCAATTCCTCCCCGTCACTAGGGGGCTCCCACATTAAGGCTACTACTACTGCTCAGTCGGGAGGGCCGAAGACTATCCTCTGAACCACGTGACGCCAGCTGACCACATCTTTTTCGAACTGCTCACCCACACACCGTTGGGGGGGCGGTGTTACACACTCGGAAGGTTGCGCTATCCGCTCCTTCCGCTTGCGTGAGCTCACAGACGCCCCTGATTGGCTGTAGAGCCGTGATTAATGTAGGAGCACTAAGTACCTCTCATCCCTCCCCTCCGGATGTGAGAGGTTACAGCATCACTCGGGAATCAAACTCGCGATCTCCGGATGCTAGGCCCCTGCCATCCATTATTATCAAGAATTATCAAATTCAAATTCAAATTTTATTTGTCACATACACAGTCATACACAGTACGATATGCAGTGAAATGCTTATATATATATATATATATATATATATATATATATACACAGTGTCCATTGTATATATAAAATAGATCTGTTATTCCATATATATATTCCATTTTTATAAATATATTAAATCACATTATATAGAAGTTATATACATTTCAGTAGTATATGTTTTGTAATGTATTAGTTTGTTTTTCTTTATATATTTTGCTAAGATAAATAATCTATATTTTATTTCAGAAGTGAGAAATTTCCTGAGCAGCAGCAACAGGTATCTGAGGTGCTTACGTTATCGGGGTCATACGTTAGCAGGGAGGAAGTCATGCCTGCATTGTTGACATCGCAGCGTGTTTCAAATGGTGGAATTTCCCCTTAGGAAGTTCCCTTAACAGGGAAAAACTTAAAACTAACATTAAACTTCACCTGCGCTCGCATCCATCCTAGCTCCTGTTTCATGAAAACTAATAGCACTGGCTTGGAATAAGATGGAATTTTTTTCGAAGAAATAAAAAAAAAAAAAACCTGCTAGACTGATGATTTATTAAAAAAAAAAAAAAAATTCGAATTTGGACAGATAAAAGAAATGCCGGCTAAATATGGGCCCTTTTTTTTGCTTCACAGCTGCTTGTTAGTCATTTATTTACCTAGTAAGCTTATGTCCAGTTAAGACGACAGACTATCCAGAGGTCAGGTTTCTTCACTTGTAAACTTCTGCTTGGTTTCAAATGATTCCTGTAGGATTCGTATAAAATAAACTCTGAAAGCGCATCTGCTATTCATTTTAAAGCTACAACAGGAACAGATGGCCTGGAGCCGCAACAGAACTAATAGATAAAATGTAAAATACATAGAGTAGAAGCAGCCTTGAACATGCTTATGGAGAGGAAATCGAGAGGAACAGCACTTATATCAAGCTGAAAAGATATGCAGGTACTTACTAGGCGACGTGCCTTCCTGTATTCCATACAATGTCGAGAATCTGGTTACAGAGGCACAACGTCGGTGCATGAAGCCTTGGAGACCCTTTTTACAAACAGATTTACAAAGCCTGCTGGAGTTATAGTAATTTAAATTGGCAGCTATTCAATTTTGTATAACATTCTTCAGGCTCGGGATGTATACAGTACAGTAGGTAACCATTTTTATGAGCAAAACAGATTTCTATTGTGTTATTTTATTAAGCGCTGCGATGGGTGATGCTGCATTGCCTAGACATGATGAATAATTTAGCAGTCTACAGATTAGAGCTTCATGTGGGATATTAAACAGTTATCTAAAGTGCTGATATGCTAATCATGGAGTAATTAGTTTTAAAACGATAAGCGGATGATGATAAACGTCTCCACGGTGATAGGCTCTCACCTCTCGCGGGTTCCTTTCAGTCTTTCTCCGCCGCTAGAACTCGCAGCGGCTCCTAAGCCTGCTCTGAAGCCGATCAACATTGCAACCCGGTAAACAAAATAATGAGATTTTTTTTTTTTTTTCGGCCAGGTGGCAGTAGGATACCTATATTTATATCTCTGTACAATATGAAATGAGATATGAGGTTTGTGTAGCCTTGCCGAACCTAATAAAGAGTGTGCCGAGCAGGCGGTAGTGGAGCCGCACTTCACTCTTCGTCAGAAGGAAGGATGAATAACCCTAGTGCACTCTCGCTTCACCTTCACCGCATCAGGGAACAGCCACCTTGATTCTGCAGGCTAACGTGGTGATCCCAGTCAAACGTGGCACCAGTACCTGGATTGAGTGTGTATGACGTGCAGGGTGTGACTGGGTGAACTCCCAGTAGGGGGGGAAACATGGCTGCCAGGTGGCTCCGTTCATTTGTGATAAATGGCTGAGGAAAAAAAAAAAAAAAAAAAGAGCCATTCCAGGTTTCCTCATTCATTAGCACCTTTCTCTCTGCATCGTCCCAGTGTTTCTCCGTCATCCCAGACTTATTATTCTCCACTTTGTTTAAATCCATTCTAAACCTCTCTCTCTCTCTCTCTCTCTCTCTCTCTCTCTCTCTCTCTCTTAGTTCAATTCATCATTGGTACGGTTCTTACAGTGAGAGGCAGGAAGCATAACCAGGGCCCAGTGGTGTTTTTATTGTTTGTTTTTATTTCTGCTGTGGAATCATAACACACTATGATCAAAGTTTTATTATGCTCATAAAAATATCAACTGGAATCTAATGACAGTTTTAATAAAAATGGGTTCAGTTTGTGGAAAAAAAAAAGTTCAGAAATTCCAGTTTGTGATGTTCGGAAAGAAGTCGTATCTGTTGCTCAATAATTTAAGGTCATGCCTTTTATATTGCTGAATCTTTTACTTTAAATTGTGTCTCG
This sequence comes from Clarias macrocephalus, assembly GCA_011419295.1. NCBI lineage: Eukaryota > Metazoa > Chordata > Actinopteri > Siluriformes > Clariidae > Clarias > Clarias macrocephalus. The sequence goes on along the minus strand of JAAGKR010005403.1, from coordinate 41,475 downwards.
TCGCACATTGCTATTGCTTCCTTGGAAAAAAAAAAACTCAAATGCAAAATTTAGCAGAAGGATTTATTTATTAATTTATTTATTATTTTCATTTATTCAAATTTGGCCAGCACATTAACACTGTCGCCATGTACCGCCAGGGTCCAGGTTCGATTCCCGCCTCTGTGTGCATGGAGTTTGCATGTTCTTCCAATGATTGGTGGGTTTCCTCTGGGTGCTCTAACTGGTGTTACCAAATTACCCATAGTGTGTAAATAAGTGTGTGGGTGTGTGTGCCCGGTGATGGATTGGCACAGGGTGTGCCCAGTCCCCCCCCCCCCGTATATGGGGTAAAACAGTATAGAAGATGAGAGCGTGAGTTATTCAGATTTTGTCCTGATTATTAACAAGCACTCCACTTTTTATTTTCATTTTTATCTCAGCGTCAAAATTACATCCAGATCTGTTTTCTTTTATTATTATTATTGATTTAGCTTCTCAGCTTCAGTCACTCGATTCACTTAAAACATTCTTATGTTTGTGCTTAAAATGTCACCAAATGCTAAAACATAGACACAATTTTATTAATTGTTCAACCTGGGTTTATAAAATGCTCAAAAATAAGCATGCATGATATGTGGTGAAAAAACGAGGGGTGTTCAGCTCAAACTGGGACTTGTGATGAACCCTCTTGTGAAAAAAAGGCCTAAATCTGATTGACATTTACAGAAGACTTCAAGCACAGCGCGGTGATGAGACTCTTTAAATCGTGCAAACGTATGTCCATGAATGACGATCCAAGGTGGCTCAGAGCTCACTGCAATTGTTTATACTGTAGATACAGTACATGTTAAATATCTTTTGTAAACTAAATGTGTTAAAGGAACTTGTTTGTCAGTGTTCTTGACTTTAAGGAATATCCGAACCTGTGCTTCAGCCTAAAGCTGTCTTTAAGCCTGGCTTTGCTGATGCATATGATGTAAAAGAGTAGACTAGACAGTGCTGTCTGAAAAGGCACACTACAGTGCATGGCCAAACGCTAGACTAAAAAAATAGCAGAAATAGCAGAAACATTTTTTAAAGTTTGCCGATCTTATCCAAACTGGCCAAATCCTGTTTCAAAATGATGATGCACAAAGCAAGCTCCATGAACTTTGCCAAGGTTGGAGTGGAAGAACGTGACTGGCCTGGACAGAGCCCTGAATTCAAACACTCTGAACACCTTTGGGATCAAATGGAGCGCTGACTATATGCCAGGTCTCTTCACTGTCACCACAGCAGTGCCTGAGCTTACTAATAGATAGTAAAGTTCAAAAAGAGCATATTTGGCATATATGGACAGTCTTCACAAACTTTTTGCAATGTTGTCTAACTGTCTAACCAAGTGGCCAGAGCAAACAGCATTTATTGTTAAAGGGTGTGACTGACTTTAGTCTGCAAAAGATGGAAAAAAATCAATAGATTTCTAGGTTTTTCAGGAAATTTTTAGCACTTGTCCTTAAAATAGACATAGTCGGTAGGTCCATGATTTGTCTTTTTTTGTAGCAGTGGAAATCCAAGCATATTGGATCTGTCTCTATCCATCTATACCGATTTATATATATATTTTGACACATGTCCAGATCAGTTATTCACTTGAATTCAATTCCTGCCATATATATCGGTATTATATATATATATATATATATATAT
>JAAGKR010005403.1:23015-39784 GCA_011419295.1 Clarias macrocephalus | reverse complement strand
CTAGACTAAAAAAATAGCAGAAATAGCAGAAACATTTTTTAAAGTTTGCCGATCTTATCCAAACTGGCCAAATCCTGTTTCAAAATGATGATGCACAAAGCAAGCTCCATGAACTTTGCCAAGGTTGGAGTGGAAGAACGTGACTGGCCTGGACAGAGCCCTGAATTCAAACACTCTGAACACCTTTGGGATCAAATGGAGCGCTGACTATATGCCAGGTCTCTTCACTGTCACCACAGCAGTGCCTGAGCTTACTAATAGATAGTAAAGTTCAAAAAGAGCATATTTGGCATATATAGACAGTCTTCACAAACTTTTTGCAATGTTGTCTAACTGTCTAACCAAGTGGCCAGAGCAAACAGCATTTATTGTTAAAGGGTGTGACTGACTTTAGTCTGCAAAAGATGGAAAAAAATCAATAGATTTCTAGGTTTTTCAGGAAATTTTTAGCACTTGTCCTTAAAATAGACATAGTCGGTAGGTCCATGATTTGTCTTTTTTTGTAGCAGTGGAAATCCAAGCATATTGGATCTGTCTCTATCCATCTATACCGATTTATATATATAATACCGATATATATGGCAGGAATTGAATTCAAGTGAATAACTGAAAACAAGAAGACTCCGATCTGGACATGTGTCATATCGAGCGAGGTCAGAGATCAGTTTCACTGTGTGTGTCTTGAACAAACCTTCAAAGTCCTGAAAGAACCTCTGTATCAAAGAGTATTTAATCAAATTTTTCTAGCCAAGCCACTTTTTCAACCTACTTTCTGTAAAGAACTCTTTGGTTTTAACAAAGACACTATCAATTATATCTTACTTCTTTTTTTTTTTCTTCTTCTTTTTTTCATTGCTATAATTATCCTCATCATTACTGATTAGCATTACGGTGTCGACCGGACAGAATTAGCAAGGGCGTACGGTCTGAAAGGCCTGTAGGTGCTTAGATTGGACGTGGCTATCCTGAGGCGGTATGTAAACTCTTCATTAGTCTGTTGGGGTTCGCTTCATTAACCTTTGCTCCACGCGCCCTCCGTGGCACGTTTGATTTACTTCACTTCCTAGCTCCTTGTGCTGAGCTTCACCTGCAGCACTTTCAATGTCAAAACCGATTAAAGCAGCAGACGGACAGAAACTCGGAGAGAGGGATTCAGAACGAGGATTAAATATGTTTAAAACAATATCTGGCTTGAAGCAAGGTATTTAAGTTGGAGACTGGATTAAAATATACATTCATGTGTCTTTATCTTTGTGCTTTGGTCATTCCTGTGCTCTTAAAATAACACTGACCTTAATAAGCGCATGGTGCTATTTCTGAGCATCAGCCATTGTAGTTTTTTCTTCTTCTTCCACAGTGATGGAGTGGAAGACATTTGTCTCCTTGTCTCCACAGTCTGGACCCTATTTTCTCTCCATGTCCCTTTACAGAAAGAGTCACTACGGGGCATGTAATGCATTTTAATTGGAATTTAAATTGACAAATGCAGACAGAAACAGCATCGCGCGGCCTGGCGGCACGTCTCCGCTCTGTCCTGTCTAGGTCATTTCCAATGGGAATACACACTTATTGTAACCATCTCATGCTTATGAACCACCTTAAAACATGGCCTCAGGCAAACTGAAGGCACATCATAGTTTGTCATGTCTCTATCTTCTCTAGGCAACCAGCCACCGGCGATGTCCAACTTTACAGCAATATTTGTGTCCTCGTTTTCTTTTGTTCTTCATGGTTAAGTGAATTCTGTCACACATATTAAAAACCAAGCCAACGTCGCAATTGGATACATTAAAGCAGAGGCGAAATGAAAACCCTTTGCTTAATAGGGTGGATTGTGGATGCCGCAGAGTCCTTGGAGAATCTTGGCATAATAGTGCTGATAGTCAATCTGCTGCGTGCCCAAGGCTTGCTTGATGCATCTGCAACACATAATCACAAGCACCTCCAAGACGCCATGCACACAGTACTGTGTGTGAGGCCCAGTTCGTGGTCCTGAGCTTAGTTCACGGTCTGTGTGAAATTTTCCAGGTGTTTCCATTTTCATATGGGTTACTTTTAGCTATCCTGTTTATGGAGAAGAAAGAAAGATAAGAAGATTCAATTATTATTGACATTTATTATTTTATAAATAAATAGTTTTTTTGCATGTCCCAGTTAGGGAGCCGGGGTCCGAGCACAAGGTCAGGGAAGATACAGCGCCACCTGGAGCAGACAGGGTTAAAGGCTTTGCTCAAGGGTTTAAACTTGGCAGTGCAGGGGCTTGAACCCCCAACCTTCTGATCTATAACCCAATAACCTACTGTACAGCCTTAACCGGTTGAGTCGACCACTGCTTCAGAGAGGGTTCTGTGTCACCATAGAAATACCAAATGTAAGACAGTGATCAATCCTGGACTGCTAATTAACATCAACAGCATTTCACCAGGTTTTCGAGGGCTGCATGTGTAACCATACTGAGTCATTTTCTTGATTTATTTCTGTATTCGTTTGTTGAAACTGTATTGCAATGAGCATTATTTCTCAGAAATGTTAGAAACTCACACATATTAGAAGCAGACACACAATACACATTTGTTTTCTGTTTTTACATATGATTTATTTATGGCTACACTGACCATACAGGCCAGGACTAACAGCTATTAAATATTTCATGCAGAAATAATGAATATCCTTACATAGCTTTAAAAAAATAAACAGACGCTCATTGCATTCACACACGCTGGAGAAATCCATTTTACTTTAAGACTTATTCTGTAATTTTTTTTTATTAAAGTGTTGGGTGGCACGGTGGCTTACTGGATAGCACTATCGCCTTGCACCTCCAGGGTTCGGGTTCGATTCCCGCCTGGTGGGTCTGTGTGCATGGAGTTTGCATGTCCCCCCCCCCGCCCGTGCCTGGTGGGTTTCCTCCAGGTAAACAGTCCAAAGACGTGCAGATTACTGTAGATTGCAGATTGCCGTAGTATGTGAAAGGGCGTCTGTATGTGTGTTTTGTATGTGTGCGATGGATTGGCACTCCATACAGGCTGTAAGTCTCCTGGGATAGTCTCCAGGCCACCTGCGACCCTATATACGGGATAAAGCGGTGTAGACGATGAGTGAGCGACTGAATGTTAGTACTGAATTTGGCTCATTACTCATAAACACAAATACATTTCAGCTCAGAAGCATGCACCAGCCCTAAGTCACACTCCTCTCCAGCTTTAAGGACAGACGTGAAGCCTGAGCCGAGATAAGCGTCAGGAAGACGCTCGGAGACCCAGTTAGGAGTAAATCAGGCTTGCGGCTCTGTGACATTGACAGATTAAAAAGCTAGACTCGTGCGCCGAGGGTTGTCTGAGTGGCATCTCCGAACACGCTCACGATCAACCCCTGATGTCTGAGGGGCTTTTGGTGGAGGAAATAAAGATATCAATCTTATTGTGCGATTGCAGGCATCCCGACATCGAAGTCTCTGTTATTCCATGTCGAATTTCTACCTTTAACAAAACAAACAGCAGAAGAGAATGGCCTCTTGTTTCCCACAGGCTTTCTGGTGATAAGCTGTACTGTGTGCAATGTGTGAATTAATAAATGGCTTGTTTGGCTGTCTCTACGGAGGAATTTGACAGGCCTGGCTGAAAACATGCTTAGTGATGATGAATATATTGCGTCCTCTGTAGGTGTGTGGTAATTAGATTAGTGAGACGTTGCTCTTACAGTTCGTTTTCACAAAAACAAATGCGATCCACATTGTTCCTCCTCCTCTCCCTCTCTCTTCATGTTCATGTGCGCTCTGCTATTTGCCATTTCATTATTTTAGCTCTATTTAAGTGTTAAATGTTATGAATGATAATCAAATGTTAGTTTTATTTGTACAACTCATTTTTATGAATGTTAGTATATAGTCACACCAAGCCGAAAAATGGAAAATTGCATATTAGGGGGAAAAAAATGGATCAGGTAAAAAAAAAAAGAAAAAAAAAAGAAGGTAGATTGGAATTGGATTTGGGAAATGAATTTATTTTTGGAACTGGAACTGTTTACAGATGCACAGGCAACATTGTTTCTCTACTGTTAGTATTGATTTTTTTATTTTGTTGATTTATATATATATTTTTGGCTGTAAAGTGCTCCAGAATAATACATTGTTAATGGATAAAAAACATATTTACGGATATTTAAGGTAGTATCACGTCATCTCAAATTATGAGCTCCTTATTTTTATACTAATTAGTTTTTAATTATTAGTAGACCATTAAAAAAAACATGTTTTCTAACATGTAAAGATTTAAAATATTAGCTATTAAAAGCCAGTCATAATGACTTTACAATAACTGTAAAGCTGTCAATATAAGGAAATACCAGAAATTCTGCATGTATTTATTTATTTATAATATTTGTATTTGTTTTTTTGTTCATTATCTGTTTTTTTCTTTTACAATATTCATTCATTCATTCATTCATTCATAGCTAAAGCAGCAGCCAGACCAAAGTCAAATAAACGTCATTTTGCTTAAAAGCCAGAGGAAAGGAAGAAAGAATTGCATGGTTGTTTCCGGTAGCACTCACTCATGCTTTATGTATAAATAACAACCTTTGGCCAGTAACCTGTAAGAAACCCTGCGGGTGGGACTGTGGTCCCTGGCTAGTAAATAACAGCAAAAACAGAGAAGCCGTTACTTTTTTGGTAGTGGTCACATCAGACTTTTGCAACACCATTTACTTAATGTAGCTTGTCACATATCTAAAAGATTCAACCACAAAATTACAGTGTTTTATATATGTTTTTTATATATGTTTTATAAAATCACCCTGTATAGATTCTATTTTTTCCTTATACATACTATTATAATTATTAACTCATATACTGTTATTATTAATAATAACTGCTACTATTATTACTATTACATTATCACAGTTTTTTTTAATTATTGATATTATTATTATTAGTTGTAGTAGTCATTGTTTTTGTAAGACTATTGACATGCGTTTGCAAGACAGAAGTTGCCATGAAGGATCCCAGGTCTTCACACCTTCTTTATGATGAAAAAGGTCACATATTGAACCCTTATTTCTCTTTCTTTTTTAATCTTCAGTTTTTTTTTAAAGATATTTTGTGTGTGTTCCTTACTTGTTACCATGGGAACCTATAAAGGGATTTTGATTGGATGATGTTGTCCACTTAAGCGTTGTTCTCTTAAACCCTGTTCTCCTGGAGCCTGATGTAAAAATGAAACAACACTTAAGGAATCTGGCTTTGTTGCACTACAAAGGGGTCCTGAGCCCTTTTGTTGGCAAGCACTCGAAAGGGAAAAAAATGATTAAAAACAACAGACTGTATGTTTTGTAGAGGCATTTTTTCTTCTACTCTATTGTTCAATCCTAACGTGTAGATACTGTATAAAAGAGGAGCAAGAGGAAATGCTTTGAGGAATCAGGACCTTGCTTGAGACAAATCCCAGAAAATAAATCTTGGACATTATTTAAGGTCATTTTAGACATCAAATGTAAGTCCTTGAAGGTTTTTTTTTCCCTAAGGTTCTAAAAAGAAGTTTTGTTTACCTGTGATACCAGTCACCTTCCCTTTAGTGTCGAGTGTTAGATACCATATTAGATAATCAGACAGACAGATAGATACTCTATTGATCCCGAAGGAAATTTCCTATATCCATAGCAAGGATAGTAACGTAATAGGCAATAAACATGTAGTAGCAATTACAGGTCGTCAATCGCGTATAATGTAGTATATAAACAGAAGGCAATGAATATGTGCAAATATCGATAAATGAGGATAAATGTTAGCGGATAGACTACAGAAAATTGAGATGTGCAATGAGTTAGAGCTATTGAAAGTGACGGCAGTATAAAAGTGAATGGTGCAAGACCGAGGTAGTGCAAGTCAATGCAGACAAGGGTACTGTACATGATGTGTAGATAAATAAATATGATTGTGAACAGTGAAGTTTAGCCATATATTGAATTAAGGATGAGCAGTGGTTCAGGGACCATCTGACCAAGAATTCCAATCACGTCCCCAGGCACTGTAAAGAATTGTTAAAGACTCGCAGAAGAAAAATGCATCCCTTTAGCTCAAGAAAGAAAAAGATCTTCTATCTCCCTATGGCATGTACTCGATTGCCTCTCTGAGAGAATATGGAGCTTAAGAAATTTGCTAAACATTCTAAGAACAAATGCTCACATCTTGGCCAGTCCTATTACAGGAACAAAGGCACGGAGAAGAGAAATACACCTCCTATGCTCTATTTAGACCAAACATTTCGAGCCTATATTCATTATTATGGGGCACTGGAGTAGCACCATGTGACATCTGTTTAACCTTCCGTTTCCCATGAAATAGACGACTTCATAAAGAAGTCGTAAAGATTACAGAAACTGGTTTTTCTGCCCACAAAACATGGAGATTAAAGAGTCAAGGAAAACATGGCACTTTTACTTATTTGTCTGGCGGTTAACCTACGGCCGGTGATCAAGGACGAACCATGACAGCAAGGCTACGTGTGCCTGGTGCTCTTATTTCTTTTATCACCGAGTCTGTAAGGTTAGAGTTTTTCCCTTTTTCCTCGGCGTTCTCTTGAAAGCCTTTCAGCGCCATAACAAGCTGAAGATCTCATGTCACATTCAAAGGACCGGCAGATGTCATTCTTTAGACAACCGAACTGTTTCATCGGCGGTGCAGATGTCACCAGGTCACACATTCAGAGACTGTCAATGTTCTGATGAACCTGAAAATAGCAGAGGGAACGCGCGCAACCGAGGGCTGTCAAAGTCTATGAGCAAATGGAGGGAGAAAACGCTGGCAAATGTCAAAGCGTCTCTCGATGCATTCCCGCAGATTTTACTTTCATTCCGAGCTGAAATGGAGGTGCAGTGTTTTCTCAGGAGACAAAGCCAGGCCAACAGTGCTGCGGGGCTTGCCACATTGATAAGATGAGGTCAACACGAGCACATAATCGACTTCAGCAGCTTACAGCACTCGCCCTCTGGGGATCCACGAACACGCCAACAATAGCAGTGCGGCGGAGGAAGTAATAATCCAGTGCTATCTGTGCTGAACCATGGGACCGGCAATTCCAGTGGCGTCTGATAGAAGTGCGTTTCTGAACAATTCCCTCCTTTTTACATAAAAAAAAAAAAAAAGATTTATCAATATAGACGGAAGGTTTGACTTGAATTCATCTGGGTGTGTTTCCTAATATTAGCACCAATCATGAAGTCAAACACAAATGGCTTCATTCTTTCCTAAATGTCAGAGTAGATAAGCGCTCTACTGTTTGTGCTCGGAAGATTTGCAAGTAGGTTTTTTCTTCTTTTCTTCTTCTTCTTTTTTTTCCCCAGCCTGTCAGGAACACTGCATACAAATGCAGACAAATCTGTCAGCGAAAGGAGCATGTGGCTGATGTTAATGATTCACTGACGATCTGTGAAGTATTTATATATAAAATACGAAATAAGAACATGGAAATGTAACGTTCCATTTCAGTTTTGAGTTTTGGTCTACGGAAGGAAATGAGATCTGACTTCAATACATCAACCTCATCTGTACTGTATGTCTCTGTGTCTGTACATGAAGTAAACTAACAGCATTTCAAAGAAGCAAATATATCCAAGGTTTTAATTATTTCCCCCAGAATTTATTCACAGAGACTTTATTTTAGCCTGGCACATGAAAAACGTTCTAAATCCTAGAACCAGCAGAGAGCGAGGATTGAGCTCGCGCGCAAGCTTCATTACCCCTCATGTGCACACTCCACATTGTATCTTCACTCGTGTGTAAGTTGGTTTTATTAAAAGTTCCAGTTGATTAAATGGAAGTGCAGGAACGTACAGAAATCCCAACTACCAAATTTGTCATTGTCTTTTACCGTTTAAGTACAACCTTTTCAGAGAGAAACTTATTAAGATCAGAATTGAGCGTTTTTTTTGGGGGGGGTGGGGTGGGGTGGGGTGGGGGGTGTTTTAATTAAAAGATACCTTGGAGCTCAGAGTGAGGTTTGGTTATGACTTAATATAATTGCTAAATTAATTACAGCTTGTACAGAACTAAAATTAAAGATTGCATTGTTCCCTGAACATCTTTGTTCAGGCTGCAATGGGAAATAAAAATGGCTTTAGCAGCCTGAATAAACAAGAAAGTACTTACGTACCTATTACAGCTTTATTACTGTTGCATTAACAAGTCATTTCTTTTGGTTATGACTAACCTTTAACCACCGCCTGAAATAAGATTAGATAAATACATCACAGGCATTATGAGTAAGCCGAAATCCAAATTTAGAAATGTAGTCTGTAGTCTTTTTTTAAGACTAGATTAGGTTTGAAGCATCTGCCCGTCACCACAAGATGTTAATTCACACTTCAATCGAATGCTGTTTTGCCTTGCTTCAGATTTTCATTTTGGGTTCTGTTAGATAACCAGAGCTGATTACACATGGCTGTTCAGTGAATTATTTAAAAGCATTTACATTTTTTTTTTTTTTTTTACATTTGGGAGCATTTTGGTTTCAGAAATGGGGTGGTCTAACATTAACCCTTAACCCTAAAATTATGCACAACATAAAAAAAAAAACAAAAAAAAAAAACAGCCATTAATCAAAACTTTTGTTTATTATAAGTTGAACACAAATGTATAAACATTTGAGTCAATCAAAATGGTTAGTTTGCTTCATGTTGATAAAAATGGTATAATTCTGGTGGATTTTTTTTCTTCACCCCCCCCCCCTTTTTTTACTTCAACTGATTACCAGAGTACAAATGTGATGGATCGTTTAAATTTCCCATATTTTAACATTTTATTCAAGGTAACATACAGTAGGTTAAAATACACTGTAAACCCTAATGCGCAAAGTAATGAAACATATTGAGTACTGTTAACTTAAATAATTACAATTAGTTTGAGTTAATATATCTTGATGAGGATTTAGAACTTTTTGGTATTTATGAGTTTGTAGAAATGACACTTTTCAAGCTAGCTGAACAAATTTGAGATTTTAAGTAACTGTAAGTACTTAAGTAACAGTAACTGTCACCTTAAAGTTTCACCAACTTAAAATCTTTCAGACTAGTGATTTTGTGCCTGATGTCACTGGTGGCTCAGCGGTAGGTGTCTTGCCCACCGTGCAAAAGGCTCAGGTTCGATTCCCAACATCTGGATGAAGTGTCTGTCCCAAGCCCAGATAAAGTGGGAGAGTTGAGTCAGGAAGAGCATCTGGTGTAAAACCTGTGCCAAGCTTGTGTGTGGACCGGATTGTCTGCTGTGGCGACCAATTACCGAAAGACCAACAAAAATTTTTTTTGATTTCCAGCAACAAAAAAAAAAAACGACAGTTCTGTTTACATAAAATTAGAAATATCATTACTTAAAATTTGATGTAACTGATTACCTCAAATTTTTGCCAACTTATTGAGGTTTACAGTGTAGGTCACATATGTTGCAATGAGTCTGTAATGTTCAATCCGATCTCCAACTTTTCCTATTCTTTTTTTTTTTTGCTATTTCAGTTGCACTCGTTGCACTGAACGAGCCACGTTCTGCCCAAGAACAGCTGTGTGAAGTCGTCAGGTGAGAGGATCTTCATTTATGAGGTCACATTAGGGAAAAAAATCCAACTGGAGTTTTTAAGGGTTTGACAGTTTAAAACTTTATGCTTGTACATACAGACTGGAGACCCACCTGAATATCTAAAAAAAATTAAATTATCATATTTTTTTTTCCCTTTAAAGGTCGTTCTTCTGCAGACAATAGAATCCAGGGTTCATTTCTTTTTATCCATCAGATTATATCAGTTGGATCCCTCATTTAACTGACTCCTGCCACAATATTAGATAGAGATTCTGTAATGTTTTATTAAATTAAGTTATTCTCTTCTTGTACCCTGCTGTTGTAATCTAATAATAAAAAGTTGAGGGATAGGATACAGTTCTGTGACCTTAACCTAACATTCAAAGTACCATTGGTCCTCGTTGGAAACCATCCCCATGGTAACAACCTTTCGACATGTTTCCCATTTTTTCTTCACATTCTTATAAAATTTTATTCATTCTTCCATGATTCTTGATCCTGCTGCCAAGTACTGCAGTCTCTGGAAGGGAAAAAAACTCATGACATGAAAGCCTCCTTTTTCTCTTGTCATATACGGTAAACAAATGCATGTTTTATCATTTGTGTTGTTAGCATGGTGCTGTCCCATCCACTCATATACGCTACGGGCTTTGTGGTAAAATTCTGTTTGTTTGTTTGTTTGTTTTTTTCCCTTTTCTTCTGCTTGGATTTTCTTTTTTGCACTGTTGGCACATCCCTGACAGGCCATAACGGGATTCTGAGGGAATCTCACACCATGAAGATCTGCTAAAAATGTTTATGCGGCTCTCTCATCTCTCAGGAATTGAAGTGCCTCCTAAGTCTTGACACAGCAGTCTGTAGCTATTAGGCTCAACTCCAGCTATGCTAAAGCTTTCATTCAGCTGCGTCAGGTCTGAAAAACAGCAACACCATCATATCAGCTGGCTTGGACTTTGAAACAGTAGCTGGTACAAATCCAAAGCCTAGCCGAAAGACAGGCAGATACCTGGTACACACTATTTCACACACTGATTTGCTTGTCAGCGGGAATTCGTTGTAATGAGCCCCTCTGCTCCAATCACAAGTTCCGCTGCAGGTTCAGTCCATAAGTCTTCGCTTTTTAAGACGATCTTAATTTGGTGCATTGCCAAAGAGATCTGTACTTAGCTTGGAGCTCAGACTGAATTTCCCCAGTCATGTCTTTATTTACATTTTACTGTAAATATCAGCGCCCTTAATTGTGTTTATTAATTGTGTATCATTGCTATTGGACTAACAATGATAAGCTTGGATCTGAGTTTTCTAAACTTATCCAAGTTTACACATGTAATATCTTATAGGATTGAAAATGTAGGAAATAATTAGGTGCATAAGGAGCTAAAAACTTAGAAACATCGAATAAAAAGGGAGTGATTAATGTGTGGTCAAAAGGTAAATCTCTTGGTTATGCACTGTATTTTTTAAGTCCTGTCTTGTGCTGCATTCCAATACTCTTGACACTCACTTGTTGACTTTCTCTCTTCATTTCTTCGTAGTTGAATCATTTCATCTCTACATTCCATCTCAGTGAAAACTTCGCCAAACCAGCAGTTTCATAAAATCTTAAGTGAACCCATTCCAATGTTAGACGAGACTGGAAGCAACGGTATTCACCCGCAAGGGATCTGATCCGATGCAATTACGTTTCCATAATAGTTGATTTACTGTAGATGTGAAAAAGTTTCTTTAATATTTTCGAATCAGGTTTTTGGTTTGTGTGCAGAACACATACAAACAAACTGGATCAGGCTTTTGAGTACCAACCCACTTCAACTTAAGTTACTGTGAAGTAACTAGTGTTTAAGCTAGTAAGTATGTCTAATAAACACTATTCAAATAGGGATTATTATTATTATTATTATTATTATTATTATTATTATTATTATTATTTGTAGGGGGCACAGTGGCTTAGAGGTAAGCACTGTCACCTTTCACCTCCAAGGTTCAGGTTCAATTCCCGGCCAGGTTCGATTCCGTTTCTATGTGCATGGAGTTTGCACAGTCCAAATCCATGCAGATTAGGCTACTAGATGTTTCCAAAAAGCCCTTAGTGTGTGAATGTGCACGTGTGTGTTGACCGGAGGTCCTACCACGGTCATAAAACGGGAATAAATACAATGGTCATTATTGGCCCCCTCTGGTCTACAGAGGCTCCTACATGGATGGATGGATTATAAGTATACACCTTGATACGAAATGTTTACTGTCATTTTAATTTATACCAGGCCACTGTGACCCTGTATACAGGATAAAGCGGTATAAATGATCTGGTATAATAAACAGTACGCACACGCATGGGTGTTGACTATACAAATTACTGTCAAAACTGAGCATGGGAGACAATTACTGACAATCCCGCAGCGCGCAAGAGAGAAGATCCATTGGCTCAGTTGTGATCAATTCAATTCAATTAAATTTTATTTAGATAATAGATAGATAATAGATCTAGATAATATGATGATCACGTGACACTTGGCGGACAAAGCGCATACGTTTTACTCATATATTAAACCCTCGCTTGTTTAAGTTCAAATTTATTAAAAAATTTTGCTCATCTTGCAAAACGCTCACAGACTACCAAGTTACTCGCAGTTCAAGGTTCCACTGTATGTTTAAGTGGGAAAGGATTTATGTTTTTGTTATATTCAATTTGTTACTGTAGAACTGCACTCATTGGCCGCATTAATAATATTAATATTAAATTATATATTATATTGTACATCTGATCATTTAAATAGTTATTCATTCAGCCAATAACTTGTCAGCAGGACAATGCATAAAATCATGTACAGGGTGGGTGAAAATTAACTAGGCACTGATGGACTTGGAGGCAGGGATTCAGGAGGTTCTCAGCATTATCCCAAATGACTTCCTTCAGAAGACTGTGCATTCCATCCTCGGCCATTTGAGAAAACTGGTTGACGCCACCGTTGAAATTGCAAGATTTGCTTTCACTTTTCTATGTAATAAAGTACATGTACAGTTGGTTTCAATAAATTTGTATTAGAAATATGGACTTTTACCATTATTCATTTTAATGCCTAGTTAATTTTCACCCACCCTGTAAATACAGCACAATCTCTTTAGTTAATGTTCACATCAAACAATCAGAATTAGAAAAATGTGTGATCTCTGTTACTTTAATCATGGCATGGGTGTTGGTGCCAGATGGGCTAGTTCGAGTATTTCAGAAACTGCAGATCTCCTGGGATTTTCACACCCAACAGTCTCTAGTGTTTCCACAGAATGGTGTGAAAGGGGGAAAAAAAAACACTGAGTGAGTGCCTGTGCTGTGGGTGGAAATGTCTCGTTGATGAGAAGGATCAGAGGAGGATGACCATCTTGGTCTGAGCTGACAGGAAGTCTATAGTAAGGCAAGTCAGGGAAGGCAAATTTTATTTATAGAGCACAATTTTAACACCACTGTAGTTGCCCAAAGTGCTTTACAATAGTAGACGAAAAAGTATCAAAAGAATTTAAATGAAAATACATAAAATACCTATTCAAAGTACAGACACAGCATCAATCTAGAAAGTAAAAATGAGTGTTTTTTTTATTTTTAAGTTAGATTTAATAGCATCCAATGATGGAGAAGCTCTGAAGTTCAAAGGTAGAACGGTCCACAACTACTGAGAAAGTTCAGTCACCTTTTGTTTTACATTGTGAATGGGAGACAGATAAAAGTAACTGACCACTAGATCGTAATGGCCTAATGAGATCACAAATATACTCTGGCGCAGAATTATACAAATGTCTGGTATATAAAGAGAGGGATCTTAAAATTGACTTTAAATCGTAAAGGGAGCCAATGCAATGAGGCAAGGATGGGAGATATGATCCCTTTTCTTAGTTCTTGTTAAGAATCTGGCTCCTGCATTTTGAACCATCTGTAACCGAGACCGTGTAGATTTAGGCAATGTACAAAGAGTTACCATAATCCAATCGAGAGAAAATTACTGCATGAATTACAATTTCAATTTCTTTACTAGAAGTTAAATGTTTCACTCTTCCCACTAAGCTGAGATTTAATCTACACTTTACAACTGTGTTTCCATGCTTGTCAAATTGTAGGAAAGGATCAAAAAGAACTCCAAGAGTTTTTGCATGTTTGTGTAGGTTATTACTTAAAAACCTAACAGTTTTTTAATGGCGTTTTCATTTAGTTGCAGAGAATAATTTATCATCCAGGTCTTGATTTCATTAGGACATAAAAAAGATGAAGTTTTCCTGATTTGATTGGAAGCTATATATAGTATATATAGATATAGTGAGATGATACAAGTTATCAGCGTAACAAGCGTAGCAAGTGTAGTAAGTCAAATACTCTAGCACTCTTTACAAACTTGATGAGCTAAAATGTATCTCAGATCTCACATCACAGCAAACCTTGAGTTGGACAGGAGAGCCAATCAATAATTAATAGCAAGACTCTGAGGTTATCATGGGTGCAGGCTCACCCACAATGGAGAGCTGGAGACTGGGAATGTTGTTAAATAATCGTTTAGCTCATACACCTTGATGCTTTTCTGCTCAGCAATTTTGCAAAGAGTTGTTCTATTACTATATCAATCCACCCAATTCCCTTTAACCCCTTCTTATCAACAAGGTTTTCCGTCCAGGCTCAGAAAAAATTCTGTCTGTATGTCTGTATGTCTGTCCCGACGATTTTGTTACAGCATTACGCAAAACTGACTGGACAGAATTGAATGAAACTTTGTTAGTCCTTCAGTATTTGCCTGACGAATACATCGCTTTTGGCTTTGAAGTGGGCGTGACCATCCTTGTCACTTAGGGCCAATTAATAGTTTACCGTAAATACACAAAGTATGCGGAAGACAGAAACGACCTTAATGCCCCTACAAAGCGGCCAAATCTTCATCAAACACAAATAAACGTGTGATGCAGCATGGCTTACGCCAAAAAAAAAAAAAGATATGTAGCTTTTGAAAACTGTATCCTCATTGATTTATGCACAGATCATTGTATGTTTATTCTTCCTGCGGAAAGTCTAAAACCAGTTTGTCTCATATGTTCCTAAACCGTGGTGCTAATTAATGTAGTGATGTAGAACGCCACTATGAAAAAAAACATGGCTCGCTAGAGCAAACATATACGCAGCACTCTGATGTTAGGGCGTGTGGCATATTTGTACAGTGTTAGCCACTCAAATAAAACAATTGATATTATGAACAGTCATGTGCCGGATGTAATAAAGGTCTTTAAATACGGAGTGTATTTGGCTGACCATGAAAGGAGTACAACTCAGCGTGAACAAGGTGTAATGAACTTCATGTACATGTGCTTCAACCTGAAATAATAATATCATGAATTACATTAAAGCTGAGCAGCTTATTTTTAGCTTTAATCTTGTAACAATTTCTAAAAACTCTTTAACCGTCAGTGACGGGTCCCAATGCTAGTTCTGTATAAACTCTAGAGACTTTTGGGCATGAATATTCAAGAAGATCAGCAGTTCATTAAAAACTCAACCCAGCCCATCTGACACCAACAATCATGCCCTAGCTAAAGTCACAGAGGTCACAACAGCAGTATAATTCTACAGTTTATAATCACCATCCAAGTTATTAGGTGTTCCAAATAAATAGCACTGAAAGTATGGAGAATATAGTATAGCATATATATTATATAGTATAGAATATAATTAAAGCATTCAAGTAACATAATACAAATACACCATTCTGATTTACCACACAAGTTCTAAATGGATATAGCGATAAGAATAGTGGAAGAACATCTGGCTGAGAATAGACGTTCCAAACTTATGTGAGTAGGAGGTTTTTACTATTATGTGGGCACGAGAAAAACAAGAACAATGTTTCAGAGGCATTTCTATCCCTAGGTTTTCTTTTGCCAATTTAGACCACACCCACACTGAGCTTAAATCTGGACGCACATACAAATATTTTCAGCACGTAACACGTATAGATACAAACAGTGTATATATAATATAATTGTGTTACATCCCTTGCTGAGGGATTTTATTGAGACTGAAGTAAAAACATTATTCCTTATCATTTGACAGTAATCCCTGGATAGTCTGAAGGAAAAAATCAGCTTAAGTGTGAAATTGTTATTCAGAATCAAGTATGGCACATGAAAAATGGTAATGTTAAAACCTGTCAAATTTACATGTAATTTGTCCAACGTTTATGTCCGTTTTTATTCAAATCAGTAGAGCAGCTACATTTACAGCATTGTGCTGGCTTTTGGAAAAATCTATTCGAAAGCATTGTGGTACCCGACCGGAACTGCAGCTACACACAAATTCATGTCAAAAATTTAATTTTTCGTCTTTTCTTTACATTAAATTATGTAAAATACTGTATAGCAATATTATTACGGTAAATTTGCTTTTAATTACTGGAAATGAATAGTTCACCTTTGCATTGGTAGAGCTGTGATAAAAACTTTTCCATTAACACATTACACATATTTAAAAAATGACTTTGTCTATAGTGTGTGAGGGGTAAAGGGAGCTGGAACAGAGCAAATATGTGGACTAGCAAAGCTCCCTGTGGACTGAGCTGAGAATCTGTGTTAGATGATGGGGAAAGCTCAAGGTCAGCTGTGAGAAAGGCTTTTATCTGCTGCAGGAATAAGCCAATAATACCTGCAATTAGCGTTAAAATTCCTGTTTCTCTCTGTAAATGAAAATGATTTAGTCAGAAAAGCCCCGGTATGTAAATTGATTTTGCTATTAAAAACAAGACAGTTTGAGCTTCATCCTAAATCTGAATAGTATGCTATTTTGTTCAACATTTTTGTTTCCACAAGGGCAAAGCATGCTCTGTTAAGTCAACTTACTTAAAAATGTTCCAGATGTCAAATTATTCTAAACCTGTTATTAATGAGTTTACAGTAGCTAGACTGGACTGTATGCAGGGAAGGTGGTCTCTGTTAATCCCTAGTTTATCAAAATACATGGTTCAGGGCCTGTATTCAGTTGCATACAGACACTTTCATTTCCATCTTTTGGACAAAATGAAGACCAAATTATAATTTACAGCTATAAGGCATCTTCTATGATAGGTCTCACAGTCACTCATGTATGTATTTGGAGTAATAGTTTGCTTACAAGGGTGGCTTAGTGGTCAGCACTGTCTCCTTGCACCTTCAGGGTCTGGGTTCGGTTGGGGGGGGGGGGGGG
>JAAGKR010005403.1:0-22995 GCA_011419295.1 Clarias macrocephalus | reverse complement strand
TCCTTGCCCCTTCAGGGTCTGGGTTCGTTTCCCCCCCCCCCCCCCCCCCTCTGTGTACATGGAGTTTGCATGTTCTCCCAACGCTTGGTGGGTTTTCATCCCACAGTCCAAAGACATGCAGGTTAGGCTAATTGGTGTTCCCAAATTGCCCGTAGTGTTTGTATTGTACACATGTCCTGCAATTTGAGTTAATTATAGAATTAAACGCATTTTGAAAATTAACTTTAACCCTGTATTTGGAAATAAATTTTTTTAAAATTCTTTACAAGACTTTTTTTTCCCCCAAAAAGTTTGAATAGTTTCATTTTACATTTACATTTAGGCATTTGGCAGACGCTTGTATCCAGAGCGACTTACAAAAAGTGCTTTGAAGTTTCTGTCACTGGATAGATACTTGCACTGGGTTACTAGGCTACTAACTAAGTGCCATCAGTCAAACACAGTTGGGAAGGTTTTTTTTGTTTTGTTTTTTTGTAGCAAATTTTTGTGGCAAATCAAGGTCAAGTTACCATCTATGTTTCTTCGCTAATTATTACAAAAAGTTCATATATAAATAAAATATTATAAACATGGTATTAAAATGTGGTTCTTTGCCCAATCAAGGGTTAAGAGGGAAGCTGATAAGAAGTGGGGAAGTAAATGACTGTTTATTAATGCTATACCAAGGACATTCTAGCGGCTAATAAACAGATTTTCTTTTTTGTGTTCAGAATGTTGCAACAGGAAAGTGTTCATCCTGTTATTCTGAGTTTGAATCCTGAAACTGAGTCCTAGAAAGCAAAATTGTCTGTTTTCTCTTTGTCAATAAAAGGAACATGAGACACATCTGTGCACCATGTATTGTTAAAGAGGTTGGACTGGCCTGTCATGAATGAGCAGTGTTCGATTCAAAACGGTTGTCCACATTCATGTGTTTCTGAGGAGGTGTAATCTTCCCCCACTGTCCTTGTGTGAGGGTGCGAATGGTCAAATTGTGAAAAAAAAATGGTGAGGCAGTGGGTGGGGAGGTCGCGTTGCTGACACCTCGCAGCACATCATGTCATGTTTGAATTCTTTTTTTAATCGACACCGTGAGAAGAGATTCATTTATAAGCTTTATATAATTAATGTCAATTCTATTTATTTCCAAAAAGATGAGTCGTAATCAAGCCTCGAGCTGAGAAGTGATCGCAGCGATGAGTAAAAGTCAAGCTTGTTTGAACTCTCATCCTCACAGCCTATTTTACATCATGGAACAAACATAAGTGAGTTAGACAAAACCTGGAGTGGTTGTGCTCTTTAGCTTCATGTGATGAGATAGGAATCGAGCTCATCAGCCACTGATGGCTGGTTAAATAAAGCAGAGTTTGCTCAGTTCTCGTCTCCTGCTCAGGAGCGTCTGCTTTTGTCACGTTCACCGTTTACTCTCTCTCTCTCTCTCTCTCTCTCTCTCTTTCTCTCTCTCTTTCCTGGAAGATCAATATTTACCTCTATTTTCCATAGGGTTGTTCTCGTTCACATCTTTAATCATGAAACCAAACAAAAAATGACTTCCAGGGGAAACAAGGAAGGGATTGCTATTCCCGTGTTTTACTGTAAATAGAGGTGCTGAGCAGGACTACACTGAGTTTAGCAGTGTAGGAAAAAAGTAAATACAGTCCAGTACTGTATTAAAAACAGATACTGAGGTTCATTTCAAGTCAGTTGAAACTTTGTGGTGTGATGTGCATTAGGGAAGATTATATACGTCTTTCTGATCATCTTGCAAGCCAAAAACTGCAGTGCAATGTACAGTATGTGACATTACATAAGGCCAACATGATACCACCCACCAGCTGCATAATATATACAGTAGACTTGACCTTTTAGCAATTATTTTCTCCTGTATTATCATATCAATAAGCACATCCTCCTCAATAAGGTAGTAACAAGCTGTCTAATTTACACTATAAAAGAATGACATATTAGCTTTAGTGATAAGACTGAAGTCTGTGTATTACAGTTGTATGACACTTTGATTAGCACGTGGGTCTCTTTAGTAGTAAATTAATGTGAATTAAAGCTTACGGCTTATTTTAAATATTCTATTTGCAATTATGAAATTTTATTATGAATATTATATTCTTTGTCTCCCTTCAAACATGACAGACATGTTGCGTTTTTTTAACTAAACATCGCATATGTGATTAGCATATTTCACAACATACCCTCCCTGACCTCAAAAGTTCTCCTTGTACCAGTAAGAAAGACTCGCTAGTGATGGGTGATCATCCATCATCACAGTGGGTAGATACTTTCTCTTTGATTCCATGTAGTTCCACCCCGGCACTGTAGATGCACTCAGCAGACGAGCGTGTTTGCTATGGGGGAGAGGGGCAGAAACAGGCATGCGGCGAGGCTACGGTGCAGTGCATGAAGGAGCATCTGTGACATCTGGCCTGGGTGCCAACGCTACGCCCCAGTGTCTAATGAAGGAACATGCTGGCATTTGGCACCGCTTTACATGCTGTTTATTAGAAGCCAGCAGGCTCTGGTGCACGCTTTAACAATTACACTCTGGCAGTGATGGTGCGATCACGTACGATCGCGTCTGATATTCTGTTCTATCCTGCTGGTTTAAACATTTATACTAGTAGAACTCGTTTCTAACATATACAGTATACTGAGCACTGGTACTTCTTTTCAGGCATTTTTTGTCATTAAGTCACAACAGTGAACATGATGTAAAGGATTTTTATTTCTTTTATTTAACAGCAACTTGAGAAATCATGCTCTGATGGAGAAGCAGCTTGTGTAGAGGAGGACGTTTCCTGAAACTTCTTCAAACAGCACACAGTTATTGTACCTGGAACCATAGAGAGCGCAAGTATAATTAAGATGTTACTGCATGTAACAGATGTAATGGAATGTACAGTAGTGGCCAAAAATATTAAGACAACATATGTCGTGTATTGCATCAGGAGATTTCATCTGGCTGAAAAGTTGAAAGGCAAAATAACTGAAAAATGAGTGGAAACTGGATATGTGACAGTGGTCTTCAGCTTCTGTAGCCGTGCTGGTCATCTCCAGACCTAAACCTAATAGAAAACTGTTGGACAATAGTGAAGAATACATGTAGTTTTTCTATCAGCCCAGAAAAATTCATCTGTACATGATCTTCAGGAAGCAATCGAAACCAGCATGGATTGAACAGCATACTGCATCTTTTTGACTCCATGCCCAGTCAGATCCAGGAGGTTTTGAAAAATAAAGGACTTCATACTAAATATTGATTGATGTCTAGTGATTCAATTGCATAAAATAAGAAATTATTCTTGTCCTTATTTCATAAAATTGAGAATGTCGTTAGCTGGTGTGGTGGATTAGTGGTTAGCACATAGTAGGAGGGCGACGGCACCTCAAGGTTCTGGTTCAATTCTCGCCTCGGGGTCTGGTGGGTTCCCTCCCACAGTCCAATGACATGCCAATTAGGCAAATTGTTGTCCCCAAATTGCCCGTAGTGTGTAATTATGTGTGTGAGACCCTGTCCATGTGACCTTGATCACAGAATACAGCGGTACAGACGATGAGTGAGTGAGTGAGTGAGTGAATGAGTGAGAATGTCATTAAAGCATTGAATTTGACTTTTTTTCCCCACCACCGTATACTCAGTAATCCTACCACATGTGTATTTTTTTTTAGTTACTGGAGATATTTACTAAGAATTGCTCTTCCGCTGCCATGAACAGTTTGTCAGCTCCCTCTACCCCATCCATCATATTAGTGATAAGGATCACTGTAGAAACAGGTTGTGTACAGTAACCTTCTCAGCGCAGCACTGACATGGTAGTGTGTGGTTCTGGTACAAGTCTATCAAATACAGCAGGGTTTAGTGACACGGAATTTCCATCCTGATTGCAAATTCTGAACGAGTCCGTAGACAAGCTCCATTTTATGCATAGGCATAATCCGATACAAAGTTGTGCATGGAGCAAGGTTTAGTGTCAATGTTACCAGAGCGATGAGGAGCACGAGTCCTATCAGCACTTCTTATTCATGCTGGCTGTTTTTTTTTAATTACATTCTTTCCATCCCATCCGAGTGTAATTATAAAACAGAAGTCAAGATGATGAGTATGCTGCTGCGGAAATGTGACTTTCAGTACGTCATATTTAGCCAGCATTCTTAAGTACGGATGCTCAGGTTACTGAAAAATAGCATAAAATGCATTTTTTTTATGCTAGTGGTTTTACTCATTTTCTATAATTACTGATACTAAAAGCCATTATCTGGAAATAACTGCACAAGAAATATAGATTTAATTAAAGTTTGTTCCCCACCTTTTTATTAAGCGCATGTTTTGTACCTTCACCGAATGTCAGGAAAAGCTAACTCTTATGAGGTCAATTCATGTCCTGTATCTGGCTTAAAATATTAAATAGGTGCCTAACCTGACAATTATTTTAATTAGATTCAGGTCTGACACACGATCTGGAGGACGGGGTGCTCATCCGACTCAAACACTCATGCACAGAATGCATGCGAAGATTCCAATAGTGAAATGATTTACATGACTGTTTTTCTATGATCTGGATTCATTTGGGTCGGACGCTTTAAATCTGTATTGAGCTGTTATTTAGATTATTACTTGGTTTCCTCTGGGTACTCTGGTTTCCTCCCACAGTCCATAGGCTAACTGGCGTTCCTAAATTGCCGGTGAATGTAGACCGCAGGTCCTGCCAGGGTCATAAAGATAGAAATAAATACAATGGTAATACCCATTAGCCTCCACGGTCCCTTATTGGGTTACAGAGGTTCCTAGATGCATGGATGGATGGAGGAATGGATTACTTGGTTATTAGGCTGCATGTGAAATGTAGCTAATGGTGGAGGGTTGAGAACAAAAGACCTTCTGATTAACATTCTAAATGAGGGCCTTAAAAGTGGCCAGAATGATTACTGCTTCACCTGATCAACCGAAACCACACACACTGCCATATTAGCGTCAGTGCCGTGCTCCGAATGAACCGCTACCGTATCCTCCGCTGTGATGATCGATTCTGCCGATGACTACAGTAGGTACAGCAACGGGCTCCAATGTAGATAAACGCACCTGATTAAGTGGCCACTACTCATCAACGGTGCATTCTCAAAACAAAAACCTGGTCTCACAAAGTGATTTGGTTTGAACGCATGTCATCTCTGAAACTCACTCACTCTCTATATCCTCTACACCACTTCCTCTGTACAGGGTAATGGGAGACCTGGAGCCTATACGTACCAGCGAACTAGACGAGGTGCCAATCCATCACAGGGCACACGCTCGGTTACACACTATGTCAATTTAGAAATGCCAATTAGCCTAATCTGCATGTCTCTGGAAACCGAAACAGTGTATAAATTGGTGCTTTATAGCATGAACACTTGTACCCTTAAAGTATTTTGTACATAGAGGAACATCATTAAGGAACATAATAGGACCACACGGACCACTGTTGTGCCTTTGAGGCTAATTTATATTGTATTTTGAGGAACAACAATGTTGCACGTAGATATGCTGCATAATTAAGCTGGGGTACACTGCTTTTCTTAAGGGGTGTGCACATGCAGCATACAGCCATTTAACAAAGAAAAGCCCATTCAATAAATAATTAACTATAACCCTTTAAAAACACACTGACTGTGATTGATTACATAAATTAACCCGAATGCTGTACACAGTCGTGCATTTATAGTTTTTGAAAGGTAATGAACTTTATTAGAGCTATATTAGCTTTATTATATAGCTTATAATATACAGAGCAAACAGAGCGAACTGCGCTTTCAAGGCAGAATACATTTCCTTTCTTTTTACAACAAATTAAAAGAGTAAACAGAGCCGTAAATGATTGTCATAAGAAATTTGGCTCACGCTGTAGTAGGGTACTGATTCTGGGTGATACTTTGTGATGTAAGGCTAAGGTATGCTGGCACGCTAATGAACAGATGACCGGAAGGTATCGAGGAGGAACTTCTCAGCTTCTTCGTAGAATACCTGGAAAAAGCTTCTAACGGAGTTTATGCAGTATCTTTCATAGAGAGAGCAAAAGGAGTATTAATGAGAACGATCATTTACAAAAAAATCGTATGGTGCTATGAATTAAATGCAGGATAAAATATTTATGAATTTGCAGCATGTTAGAGAGAACACTTCAGCTTTGCAACCAGTGAGAACGAAAACCATGTGCACTGCAAGTCAGCACTTTACTCGTGAGGTCCATTATACATTTGGCCTTACTGTCATTTTGAAAGAAAATTAAGAAATATTTGAATATTTAAAAAATACAGTGTATCGTGAAAAAGATTCTCTTTAGATTCACTCTGTCACTCTCATCGTCTATGCCGTTGTATCCTGTATTCAGAGCTGCGGACAGCCTGGAGCCTGTCCCTGGAGACTTAGGGCATGAGGCAGGGTACATCCTGGACAGGGTGCCGATCCATGGCAGGGCACACGCACCTTCATTCACACACTACAGGCAATTCGGGAACGCCGATTAGCCTAATCTGCATGTCTTTGAAAGAGCACACAAACTCAGACACTCAGACCCAAGGCGAGGGAATCAAACCCGGAACCTGGAGGTTTAATGCAACAGTGCTAACCACTGAGCCACGGTGCCGCCACCTCGTTAGATTCATTACACGTAAAGTGCAATATTTCAAGCCTTTTTTTCCTTTTCATTTTGTTGATTACTGCTTACAGCTCATACAAATCGAAAAAGTATTTACAATACAGCAATTCTGAAAAATTACGTTCATTTATGCACTCAAGCATTTAAACTCAACAGGCGTATTTACTCAAGGACTCCAACTGTTAACGAGTGGTGCTGGGAGCATGGGGAAGCATTTTCACACATGACCTGATCAGCACATTGCGTGCTGTAATCAAAGCTAAAGGTGAATACGTGACATGTCTGTTTTTTTTCGGCCAGGCATTTTGTATATTGTAACATTACTCCCCCCGAAGACTAATACTGGGCTTCTAATCAAGTATAATATCGCAGGAAAGCTTTCAGGCTAATCTCTATTAAAGATCAAAGTGTCACATTCATTCTAAAATCAGCCTTTTGGAATGCTTAATAAAAAAACTATTATCGTCCCATGTGCAAGTGCAGCAGAATGATTTTTTCCCGGCACATATCCTTTGCTTGTTAGGAAGCTGGGGACAGAGGTACATCACCGCTGGAGCAGGGAAGGCCAAGGGTCTTGCTTAAAGGCAGCAGCTTGGCTGTGCTGGGGCTTGAACTCATGGCCTTCTGATCAGCAGCACAAAGCCTCCGCTGCTGAGCCAGTAACACTGAGATATCGAGCGTTGTTGTTGAAGCGGTAATAATGAAGTATATTCATGCAAATATAGATAAAAACATCACAAACAATACAATATGTGATAAACAGTAAATGATTATGTGTCGTCACTGACCTGCTGAGGGGTTTGTCGACAGCTGGGTTCAGTAAAAGGCCTCGAGGCTGATCATCTGCTCTGGTCTGCTGGAAAGGACAGCGAGGACATGTCTCTCCCCTGGCTGCCTCCACAAGAGCCTAATAACACACAGTAATCACTTTCACCAGGCTGCCAGTTGATGCTTTACCAGTACATAAAACATGTTCTTGATTAAGATCAAATCATCTTGTTGCTCTGTGGCCTTTTTAAACGCAGCGCTCTTCTAATGTGGCAGCTGATGTGTGACCTTTCAGGTTTAGATGTTCATTAACCTTCTAAACTACAAGGAACTGTTGTTGGTTCCACTCTTCTACTGCTCGTGCGTATGAAGTAATAGCAACAACAAATCATTTTATATCACGTGCCAGGATTTACTGGGCAGTGGAGAAAAGGTACAGGAACAGGACGCTCGAAGGAAAAAGGTAAAGGGCTTTAGGTAAAAATGGAAATAACTCCTGTAAACTTGAAATCTCTAAAGTGTGCAGACAGATGTGTAAACGTATCTGACCCAGTGAACACTGATTCAATACACAACAAATGAGTGATTTGCGGTCATGACCGAAAATGATTCACGAAGTCATTGTTAAATGACAAATAAGTTCAATTTTGACAACATTTGTGCAGAACCAAGATGATTTACTGACTCAAACATTGACTGGTTCATAATGAATAAGAGAATCTCACTCATGACTAAAATGATGCACTGATTTAAATACTGCTTGGCTTTAATAACAATTGATGAAAGCTCAGTCATGACTGAAAATAATTATTGACTCAAGTGCTGATTCAGAATCCTGCCATAACTGAAGAGATTTGCACAAAAGCACAATCGTAGGCTTAGCATGCAGACAAGAGCAAACCCATCTTATGAAATAAATCTACACGATAATGCACAAAAGTATTTGGCCAAACCTGCAATGACATTTTATCCAAATACATATACTTCAATATGGAGTCGGTCCCTCTTTTGCAGCTAGAACAGCTTTAACTCTTCCACAATATTTTGGAGTGTTTCTGTGCCCATTTATCCTGCCGAGCATTTATAAGGCCAGGCACTGATGTTGGACGAGAAGGCCTAGCTCGCCATCTCTGTTCCAGTTTATCCAAAAGGTGCTCAGTGGGTTGAGGTCAGGGCTCTGTGCGTGTGAGTCAAGTTCTTCCACACCGAACTCATCAAACCATGTCTTTATAATCCTTGCTTGAATGTTGGAATAGAAAAGAGCCTTCACCAAACTGTTGCCATAAGTTGGAAGCATAGCAATTGTCTTGTTGTCTTGGCATGCTATAGCATTAAGACTAAAACACCTTAAGACTTACGCATTAAGACTGACACAATCAATAATTAACAGGTTTGGGGGCGGCATGATGGTGTAGTGGTTAGCACCTCCAGGGTCCGGGTTCGAGTCCCGTACAGGCTCGATTCCCGTCTCTGTTTGCATGGAGTTTGCATGTTCTCCCCGTGATTGGTGGTTTCCTCCCAAAGACCTGAGGATTAGGCTAACTGGTGTTCACAAATTGCCTGGAGTATATGTGTGCCCTGCGGTGGATTGGCACCCTGTCCAGGGTCCCCCGCAGCCCTGAATACAGGATAAAGCGGTATAGATGATGATGAGTGAGTGAATGGGTTTGGCCAAATCCTTTTTTTTATATAGTGTATGTATAAAATGTAAAGATGAATATATAAACTAAATCTCATTTAAAAAGACTCATCATCTATGCATATCTATATTCAGTATCAACTAGGCATAAAAGTCACCAGCTGAGGGTTGACCCTACATTCTGGTCACTAGCAGAGAACCTTAACTGCTGTAATAATGCTTGGCTACTTTTCCTTTGTTTCTCAGTCTGCTTTCACAGCAGCTGGCAAAAAGACATAGTTATTCTACCCAATTTTTTGCATCGGTGCGTTGAAGCATTGCCAGCCCAAACAGCAGCATCAACACTGAAAGTCGGAACCATTTACCAAACTCAGACTAGTAGAAATAAAGAAACATGGCAAGTGAGGCGATTCCGTGAGCTTTCTTATTACAATACAACAACTGAAACATCACACACATCCAGCTGGAGAGGGGACAGTTAAAGGAGTCTCAGTCTGTGTATGTGTGCGTGTGTGTGTGTGTGTGTGTGTAGTGCTGTGATTAACTTTGGTTTCCTGAACAAATCCCTGCACTGATTCTGCCAAATGTGCCGTGTTCCCATTGTGTCAATAAGGTAGAGAGTGGCAGTGCTCCCCTGCAAGCAGATGGTGTCATTGTATCACTGTCGAACATATGAATTCTCAGTCAAATTGAATTAATTGACTCTTCAATCATGACATGCTCGTGTCTGGGTTTGTTGGAGTATCAAACAGCCTTGGCTCCTCCGAATAACAACTGACTGAGCACTTAAAAAAAAAAAAGAACCTATAATCCATTTCATTTTGCGTCATCTTTTACACTTGCCTGTGGAACAGATCAAGAATATGAGTTGAATATTAAAAAAAAGGCAATACAATTATTAGAGAGGAAGTATACACACCCCTGTTAAAATACAGATTTGTGTGATGCGAGAAAAATTTAATGCAAGATCAATGAAGTCTAACTCGAATGTGATGTACAGTAACGGCCAAACAAACTCACAATAACCAACTCATAATAAGTCGGTTAATAATAAGGGATAGGACTGCTTGCCAGAATTTTCCACAGATTCCTGATATGTTCATTCTATTAGTCAGATTCTCTTCACTTGGTAAAGAGGTGCTCCAATGTATCTAATGTTTTGAAAATGCTTTTGTACCCCGGTCATGTTTGAATGAGATCTGTACTGTACATGCTTAGAAACAGACCATGGCTTCTGCAGCCATATGAAACAAAAACTCGGCAAAACTTCATGCATACAGACCCATTTAACATGCATATGTTAAATCTAAACATAATTTTGTATTTTATTTGAGGTAACATTGCAAATACTCCAATTACAGTTATTTAAAGCAAAAACAGAAATTAATAATATTCATATGCATAGTGCTGTGTTATAAAAACAAAAACAGAAAAAAAAAAAACCTTTTGGGTCATCCTCTCACTCACTCACTCACAGTCTATACTGCTTAATCTTGTATACATTGGCACAAATGACCTGAAGCCTATCCCAGGAGACTTAGGGCATGAGGCAGGGTACACCTTGAACAGGGTGCCAATCCATCACAGGACACACACTATGGGCAATTTTGAGAACACCAGTTAACTTAATCGTCTGAGGGAGGAAACCCACAGGGAGAATATGCAAACTCCATGCACACAGAGGCAGGAATCGAACCCGAACCCGGAGGTGCAAGGTACTGTAACAGTGCTAACCACTAAGCCACCGGGCCCCTGTACACTTCATGGTAATAAAAGTAATCCTGCAATTGATATGGATTCCTACTGTACATCGAACTGTATAATTATCAAACTGGTGGAAATTGGTGTTGGTGGTCCTTAATAAGCCGTCACAAAGGTACAGTCAAGTATAAAAGTCTTGAGCCATGGCTAATTTCTTCATATTTTGTTTCCAATGTCTCAGCTTTTTGTTAACGCAGCCTTCCAAACACACTGCCAATGCACTGAAAAAACCCCCAGTGGAGCGCTATCAGTCATGGACTGAACTCCCCAAAGCCTGGATCTCAACATTATTGAAGCAGTGACGGGTCATCTTGATGGAGAACAGAACAAAAGGCAGCCCACTTCCAAAATAGAGCTTTAGAATGTCCTTCAGGAAGCTTAGAGAACTTAGCTCAGTGGTTAATGCATTGGAGCACAGCTCAGAAGGCCCCAGCTTCAAACCTCACGACCAACAATGTGTTGGGCTTTTGACGAGGCCCTTAACCCTCAACTGCTCGGACGTATAATGGGGTAAAAAAGTTATGTTTCTCTGGATGAGGAGAACTGCCAAATACTGTAAATGTCCTGGAGACTACTTAAAGGAAATGCAAGAAAGCTGGTTTAAAAATGTTTTTATTTTAAAGCTCATAAGAATTATACGAACTCTCTTTGTTTTATATGGTATAATATATTCACATGTTTGTTGGCACATGTTGCAATAATTCATTGTTCCCTTTGTTTCCTTTTTCTCAGCAAAATATAAAGAAATGGCTCAAGAAAAGGTGGCTCAAGAATTTTGCACAGTACTGCATGAGACGTCGTAAAGTGAACCGGAGTACAATAGGCGATAAAAGCTGTTGGGGAAATCGTCTGAGAGCTGAGTCACCGCAGGTCTGCGTTCTCGCAGGGAGAGTAAACAGTAGTGTTCCTTCACTTCCACTCCTTCCTCCATTCACATGCATACACTAAGCACCCAGGACATTCGCCACCTGGCTCTTGTGCTCTGAGAGAAGCTTCTGGCAAACTCAGCGTGAGTGACAGCAGCATCCATTCTACCCCTGCAATACTAATGATATGACTTCACGACGCCAAATAAACAGATGCTGTGCAAACATGGCCTACAGCTCTGAGCTCGACACAGCTGATCAAAAAAAAAAAAAAAAAAAATGCCAGGAAGCCTTGAGGAAGATGAGTCTCACTTTTAAACCAACACAGAGCGAACGATGAATCACGTCTTAACTCACAGGTGATAGACCCATTGCAGTGAAAGTAAGAAGAAACGCAGCTGTAAATCTCAGAGACTCGGTCTTACGTATATTCCGATTTGGAAAAAAAAAAAAAAAAAAGGAAACAGAGCCAAGATAATTTTTAAATCTCGATCTATCTGTCTTATTTTCAAATAACAATGATAGTCTGTCAATAAATGTTTTCTTAAACCAACCATATTGTAAACTTATGAAGGTTTTCACTTATTTATTTGATGAAATTAAATGGTCTATTAGCACTCAGTCCATTTAAACCAAGGTTATTACTGCTGAAATGTGTAGTAAAGTGATAAAAATAAATTAGATATATAAACATAATAATAATAATAATAATAATAATAATAATAATAATAATAAAATAAAAGCTTTGGGGAAGATGTGCATAGTGCTCCACTGGTGCTCCATTCTGCTCATCTATCATCTCGCCAATTATCCTAAATTGGTTCAGTAGTATAACATGGTAGGAATAAAACACTTGGGGGTGTCCTGAAAAAAAAAAAAAATCGACTATGGAGTGGTGTGATGCAACCTGATTCAAAAAGGAGTTGCTTTTGGCTCCTCAAAGTTGATTATTTTCCAATAACAGCATGTGTGACATTCATCTTACACCACATCGATTTTGCCAATGATAATTTTTTTTATACTTATTAAAGAATAACTGATTATAATTTTTATCCGTTTTTTGTCATGACTAATGTTGCAACCCAAGTAAATTCCTGGTCTTCCTTACAGCTATAACTAAACACTCATTCACTCGCAATCTACTTCTCTCTTTACATTATTAAGACAAGAACGTGCAGCTTGTTAGGTTAAAGAAAAGCCCTCAATCCTTAAGACTTCACAGCTTTACATCTCTTAATGCCAAGGAAACACCTCCACACGGAAACTTTATCCAAACCAACAATGTAACACATTTTTAAATCTGTGTGTTTTCCTGCAAATGAGTTGATAATATAGAATACAGTACCATATTCGAATTAGCACATTAATATAAACCTGTGATTTGCTTTGCAGTCGGAATTCCTATCGAAACACCTTTCAACCTGTGAGAACTGAGAATCCAGCAGCACCATGGTGTTGTCTTATTAACATTCATTAGTGTTACACTACATTGGCCATTAGTGGCTCAGTGACAGGTTTCTTGCCCGCCATGCTCAAGGGCCGGGTTCGATTCCCAGCCAATGCCCAAACCCCAGCCACTGGTCCCAAGTCCGGCGTAAAACCTGTGCCAAGTTGTTGTGCGGATCAGTTGGTCCGCTGTGGCGACCCCTCAACGGGAGCAGCCGGAAGACTAACAACAACAGTGCAATCAAATAGGAGGCGGACACTCGTGAGTCACTGAAGGTCCAGCAACCAATTTCCTCGTCTGTCACAAAGAATGGCAAGATGATGCTGTTTTATGAGAAAAATATTATAGTTCGCTATAGTAATTACTATAATATACTGTCTAAGTCACGTTTTTATTTGTCATATACATGACGCCCAACAGCGGGAACCTGGTGCTGATCAGTAACTCAGAGCCTTAAAACATAAAGCTACTGTACTATTCTGTAGTAAACTGTGATATTTACCATAATAATTGATGACAAGCTGTAATATACATGCATTTACTATGGTATATTATAGTAATTTTATTACAGTAAGTTTCAAAAATATTATGGCATTAACTATAGGATTTTTCCTCATGAGGCTGAGTGATGCTTAGAAGCATTATTAACTTACCAATCCGGTACAATGGTGCGGATGGAACTGTACTGAACCAGTCGAATTCATAATGTGGTGTATAAATGCGCTGTTTTGTTTGCATTCTACATCGTGTTTTAATAATTACTCTTCTGGTTTTGCTCAGTTTTCTGTTTTGTCTTTTGTCTGCCTGATCACCTGACCTTTGTCTATTTTCTCTCCCTAAAAATTGCTCCATGTATTTGAATTATTCCAAGCTGCCTTAATAAAGCTTTTGTGTGTGTGTGTGTGTGTGTGTGTGTCTATGTGTGTGTGTGTGTGTGTGTGTAGCTCTATAATTTCTATTTTGGTCAAAATGTCCCAAATGCTGCAAGGATTAATCCCATTTAAGCAATGATTCATTTAATCCACATTCACTGCGTATGAATAATTATATACAGTAATTCCGAGATGTGATTTGAGGTCAGAGTTTAAATTGTTCGAGTGCGGTGTCAGTTGACACTTGACTGCCTACTACAAGGTCTACTGCAGTGCCTTACAAATGTATTCACCCACTTTAACCTTTCTACATTTTAAAAAGATACAACCTTAAATGGACTTGATTGGGTTTATATGTTATGAAATTAAACAAAATAGTCTATTATATTGAAGAAATATACTATATACAGTATATGTACAAGTCCTGCACAGTTGCCAGAGAGATTTTGAGCCATTCTTCTTGCAGAATAGTGGCCAGGTCACTGGTGCATTATCATCCTGATACACAGCACCGCCTTCAGGATACAATGTTTGCACCACTGAGTGCACATGGACCTCCAGAATGGTTCGGTAGTCCTTGGCAGTGACGCGCCCATCTAGCACAAGTATTGGGCCGAGGGAATGCCAGGATATTGCAGCCCAAACCATCACTGATCCACCTCCATGCTTCACTCTGGGCAGGCAACAGTCTGGGTGGTACGCTTCTTTGGGGCTTCTCCACATCATAACTCTCCCAGATGTGGGAAAGTCAGTGAAGGTGGATTCGTCAGAGAACAATACATGCTTCACATTGTCCACAGCCCAAGATTTTCGTTGCCGGCACCATTGAAACCGACGTTTGGCATTGGCACGAGTGACCAATGGTTTGGCTATAGCAGCCCGGCCATGTACATTGACCCTGTGGAGCTCACAGCGAACAGTTTTGGTGGAAACAGAGAGAGTTGAGGTGCACATTTAATTCTGCAGTGAGTTGAGCATCTGTGGTTTTATGTTTTTTGGAAACAATCTGGGTCAGCACCCAGCTTCCTCCTGTGTCCACAGTTACTCCTGCTGGATGTGGTGACATACTCTTTCAGCACAACCTGAACAACTGAATCTACTCTGCAAACATGACTGAGCAAAAAATGTAAAAATGCATCACATAGGCAAAGAAATAGCGCCAGTACATATGATTGTGTGATTTTATGGTTAGTTTTATTTGTTTCTGAGACCAGAAATAACAAGTATACAAGTATTTTGTAATTCCATTATTTTTCGTGATGTCATTTTCATATTCCTGTAGCAGTAAAATGTTCTGCATTTTAAAACTAATGGTAACTTTGGTTCTCTCTGACATTTCTGAAAACCCATACATTTTAATGTTTTTTTTATTTATTTATTTTTTTATCATTAATTTATCAGTGGTGTGGTGCTGGCACGGATCTGTGCTGCTTGTGTTTTAAGGGTTTTAAATAGTTCTGTTGACACTATTGAATGGGGTTCATTTGTGTGCAGTTAAACTAGTCAAGGTGGAGGGTATGATGGATGGAGCGAAAACAGAAGAGGAATAAGATTAGGGCAGAGGTTTAAATTCTAGCAGAATTGTGAACCTAAGTATACTGCCAAAGCTGCACTGGAATTGTTTAAAAAAAAAAAAAAGAAGAATATCAGCATCCAGATATGCAAAGCTAATAGAACCCATCCCAGATGTTTCTACTGTATAATTTATTTACCCAAGGATGTGAATATTTCTGCATCCAAGAAATGTCTACTTCTTTGTTGAAATAACATTTCTATCACAATTAAATGAATTCTTACCTTCCAATGTTAGACATGTTTCATAACTCAGATGTAGGCTCCATCAGTACTGAGAAAAGTGTTTCTCCTGCTTCCAGACACTCACCAGGCCTTCAGGTAGCAGCAGGCTGTTGATGAGTGGAGCTGATTGTCACATCTCACAGGTGAGATTACGTCTCTGCTCTGGTTTTATCAGCCCTCGGTCGTTCATACACGCTGCAGCGAATCTGCAACACAGACGCCTCGTATGTTAGACAAACAGGGCATTTAAACATGCATACCCAGGAAGAGATAACTGACTATCAGCAGCAGGAGAGGTGAGACGCGGAGGCCGATGCAGCTGTTTGCTATCTGATATGAACCGCAGCCTGGGGGAAGCTAAATGAAGCAGCGAGGTATGATGATGATGATGATGATGATGAAGCGAAGTGAATATGGAGACGCAGTTCATTACATGTTGCAGTCTGCACCGCTGATGTTCTTGCTTGTTAACGCAACCGCTAATGTTCTTTTTCAAGGAGAATAAACTGTTTGATCTGATGTGTGTCGTTTCTGAAGGATAGTTTCTCTTCTGTTGAAGACTTCAGGCACCGGACAGAAGGTGCTTATGATCAGGTATTAGATCTACAGCTGTATGCGGATCTAAAGCACCAGCATATGCTACGCTATGTAAATTGATGTTTGTTTTGCACACGCCGCTGCTTAGACGTTAGTGTTTGTTAGCATGTCTTTGTCACATCATGTAACTGCTTGTCTGAAAGACATGTAATTAAGTGGTTCTTGTTTTAAATGCCCAACAGAATCGAATAAGTTTCATTTTTCAAACCACTCCATCACAAACACTAATCTAGTCTGAACAACGCACTATGTATAGAAATGCGAACAATGCGAACTGATGCTACAGTTATCACACTAAAGCTGAGGACATTCCTGAAACAACACATCCCATCCCAATTTTATTTCGTTCATTCATTCACTCTTTACTTCTTGTCCAGTTCCTGTTATATCGTAACGTCTATCCACCATCAATCCTTTACAAATCTTTTTATTTTCTTTTCCTTTGGGTTAATAAGACAGCTTTTCCCATGTTAGAGACCTGAAAAAATGTCACACATGATCCCTGACTGGTACAAAGTGTTGAATGTGGAGACTGGAGACTTCTTCTGTGAAAGGTGAATACGAGAAAAATGCACGTTTTCAGACGCATTATGTGCAGTGTCTGCCATACACATGTCTGTGAAATGAAAAGCCTTACAGTCCTGTCAGAGCTGCTGTCGTAGAAAATGTCGTACACTCCATCTGATCGGTATTGGTCAATCATCAGAACTGTAAGTTTCTATATGTAAGCTGTAAAACAGCACAGGATCCGGATTTTAACAATGAAAAAAGAAACAAAACTACAGTACATGAGGGCTGTACCGAAAGTAAGGCAAAAGTGGGCGTAATTATTATCTTTTGGTTATAATTCATTTGAACTGTTCTCCATCACAAGCAATGCATTTGGGACATCATGGAATTCTTTGATGGTCTCCCACTGCATGGTTACTCTTTAACGATGGCTTCCACTTTGTTAAACTACTCCATCCATCTGTGCACATGGCTCTTGTCAATGGTGTCAACTCCGTACGCATCCTGTAGACAAATCAACTGCGACAAAGGGGAATTTCGAGAGTTGGATTCAACGATAGTGCAAATGCATCGTTTGTGAAGGAGACGATGTTAAGCAATTTGAATGTCCTGTCAGTTAAAGCCCACTTTTGCATGATGTTTGGTAAAGCCATCATATGAGGAAAGCAAATGTAGTTGTTTAGGAGTGCACCGCATGAGTTTCCA
The DNA here is from genome assembly GCA_011419295.1 of Clarias macrocephalus. NCBI lineage: Eukaryota > Metazoa > Chordata > Actinopteri > Siluriformes > Clariidae > Clarias > Clarias macrocephalus. Next base: position 5,407 of record JAAGKR010005403.1, on the reverse strand, counting down.
CTTCAGTGGTAATATCGAAAATAAGACCCCATTTCAAATAGCTACATGTACAGAGCAACACAGGCCATATTACTCATGCTTCGTGGCCATAAAAGGGGGTCAGGTTTGCTCTCTTGAAACGTAAGCGTTTTTAAATCCTTAACATTTAATTGTGTGTTTGTTAGCCCGCTGTTTTTAAAACCATCGGAATGCAGTTTTCAAGTCAACGTTCAACATCTGCAGAACTGCACCACTGAGCACTCATCAGTGTGTAAAAAGGTGCAGGTGATAATTGCACTATATGAAGAGAAAGCACCTTCATTTGGAGGGATTGAAAGGATTAAAAACACCAGCCTTTGTCTTTCACTCTGTCAGTGTGACATTGGAGAGTAAATAAAAAAGGCTTTCAAAGCATCATATATTGTTAGTCTAATATACAGTAGGTTCGGGAAATGTTTTTGTCAATTTTGAATATCTTAAATTCAAGCCTGATTTTCCCCCACAGGCTCCTGCAGTCATTCTTCAGTTTTCTTTTTCAAATGTCCTGATTTACTGAAACATTATTCAGCTGTATAATAAAGGGAGTTCTCATGCATTCAAATAAAAGGTGTGTGTGTGTGTGTGTGAAAAAACGGACGCGCAGCCCACAGGTGAGTGTATTATCAGATATGCAATGTCCTTCTACCTTTGTGTGTCATAGAAAGGTTTGAGGACTCTTCTTGCCATTGTGCAAAATGCTTTTATTCAAATTGCACTCTCTTTTTCCTAAACGATGGCTGACTCCGTCATCATACACAACAGCTCGTTTTTTTCTCCCTCAATGTGATGGAAATGCCACTGTTATGTGACAGCAAATTGGATTTTCTGTTTGTGAATTAGGCTTGCTCTTTAGACGAGCACATCAAGAATTAATCTTTTCTTGTCATTATAAATGCATTTATTCCTGTGCCAGAGCCACAAATATGATTGCATGCTGGATTGGGTGCATGTTTATGGTCAGGAAGAAGTTTCACGCAGAAAACTTGTATAAATTACAGAGAAAACGCTTCATTAATTTTCAGCCCGGTTGAGCGCGGTAGAAAAATGGGAAGTTAGTGAAATGTGTATCGGGGCGGGAGAGAATGTAGTCATGCTCATGCCTGTAATGACAAGTCTGCATCTCTGCTCCTGATCAGAAAGAGGCTGCGAGACACTGAGCACAAGTGCTAGTATTTTCACCTGCGAGGAATTAATTAGGCTACCTTTTTACTAAGTGATTTTTTTTTTTCTCAACAGAATGTCACACTTATGGAAAAGCACATGCAAACTGAGCAACTGGGCTGCTTTTAACATGCAGGGCAAGAGGGAGAAAAACAAAGCAAAAAGCCAAACGTGTTAATATTGAATGACTATGATGTACAAAATATTTCCCATTGGAACAGAATGAGTTGTTTATTAAGATTTTCTTTTGTCTGAGAAATGTAAAGTATAAAGGCTGAAAAGTATCTAGAGGAAAGTGGCTAGATACAACATTTACACAAATAAATGAATTACATAAGGCATCATTGTGTATTTGGTATTTTAGTGGAATACTACAACGCAGGTATTTTATATTTATTTACCTATCGCCAGTTTTAAAGCTTATTTAAACTGTTTCTAAATCTGTATCTATTTGATGTGGCACAGGTTTTTATATCGGATGTTCTTCCCGATGCAACCCTATTCAAATGGTTCACTGAGCAGGAATGGAACCTGGGCTGCAGCCATAAAAGTGCCACATGCTAGCCACTCGTCCACCAGGAACCTTTCACAATAGTGTTTTTTGTGGGTTTTTTTTTTCAAAGTAATGCTCACAATGAAATAAATAAATAAATAAATAAATAAATAAATAAATAAAATGCCCAAAAGGTTCTGCTTCAAGAGCTTTTGGAAAACCCATAGAGTGCAATTTGTGTGATTTTTCATTTAATGCATTTAACAAATGTTGTAATTTTTTTGTTATTATGAAATAACTTTTATGTTGGTTTATAACATGTACATTTAGGCATTTGGCAGATGCTCTTATCCAGAGCGACTTACAAAACGTGATTTAAAGTTAACATCACTGGATAGATACTGTACTTACACTGGGTTCTACTGTACTGTAGGTCAAAAACCTTCTATTACAGTCAGCCTCCTATTAGTGCCTCATTGGTTGTAAATTCTCCCACATGAATAAGCACCATGCAGACACCCAGGATTGCCTATTATTGCCAAGGGAAAGAGTAACACCCAAAGGAGAGCATGGCCACTTTTGTTCTCTTGAACTCCTGGCAACAGATGAATATAACATACTGATTCAATCTTGTGCTTGATAACAGTACTAAACCATAGAATAATATCAAGTCCTTGTTTTTTTTTAATCAGGAAAAAGGTGTACCAGCCACAGCACTTTTAGGTAAAATCACAAAAACACCTGAGCTGGAGATGATCAACAGTTGGAGGGCTGAAGGGCTGTGAAAGCAGACATACTGTAGGTGTTAATGCTTCCTTTGAATTAGCACCCTGACAGCAATTTAAGTGTCAAATGCAACCGAGTACAAGAAACATTTGAAAGAATGTGAGAAACTTTGCAGTTTCACATCTGAAACGTTTCTAATAGGAAAAAAAACTTTCCCCTGTTTGCCGATTATACTGTAGATTGATCTGCTAATATCACATGAGAGATCCTTTTAGCCTTTCTCTTGTCCATAATACTCTAACATTACTTGTGATAGCGGCACATCTTGAAATTGTCGAACATTCGTTGAATTGCAGTGCCATTTAGTTTAACTAAAAAATCTCTTAAGGTTTCTATGCTGACTGTAAGTGCATAGACGTAACTATACATCCAACACAGCTGGCGGTTGATTCATGAGATAGTTAAGCATTGTAGAATTTGTATTGTACTATATACTGTATCAGCAATTTAAGCACATCATTTACTGTACACTCACATTACCAGCTGAAAGTGACTCAAATTCGTTTATGAACTTATGAACTTTCCCCCTCTATGCATGCATCCATTGTTTGAAATGAAACAGTGGTCACGCAAATATGGCGTTTTCAAATAATGTGGGAAAAGATGTACCGATGTGCACGTGAGCCATTTCAGAAGTCACATGTGATATGTGTATGTATGTGACCTGGCATGACACCTAAATGCAGAGCTAATTCTAATATCCCAAACACTTGCTTCACTCGTATAAAGGTTTGTTTAAATTACATCACTACATTGTATCACTACAATGCCTTTAAATACATATTTAAATGTAAAATGAAGCCCAACCCTTCTAATTCAATAGTATTTCCTAATTATGTAGGTTATTCCATAGTTAACCAAAAAAATAAAAAATAAAATAAAATAAAATAATAATAATAAAGTATTGTTCTAAAAAGTTGACAATAAATCACTGAACAAAAAACACTGATTTAAAAAGAGTGTCCAAAATGTATTTAATTTAATTACTTTACTGTAATTATAAGAAGTGACTATACAGTATATGATGAAATCAGATTAGATTGTCATACGCAGTGTTCCCCTTAATATCAACCTGGGTTACATGACAGGTGCCAGAATGGTGAGGAAGTTGCATTACTTTACCGTTTACATATACTTAAAATCACAATTGTGAGAAAATAAAGAAATAAATGTAGATTGTAATGTAGAAGTAATTTAGCACTAGTCCTAAAGTCATGAAAATTGTACATTATAATAATTGTAATGTTTTCACTGATCATTTACTTACAACGTATGTCTTGTCTAACAGTGTTGAAATTAAATTTAAACAGTGTTGAAATTTGAAGTTTAGATGATGCCACTTTCTACGGAACACATGTCCAGTGGAATATATCAAATATTTCATATTCTGTACTCTGTTTATGTAACTGAGTGGAGTAAAAGAAACATTTGTTACTTATCATAAATGACTCATGGAAAGAGGTGTTTTATGCACAAGATTTAGACATTAACGCAACAAAAATAATAATTTGTGTATTTTCACCCAAATTGAAGTTTCGCAGGTGTATGACTAGCAGAATACCACAAGCACAGTTAACCAACATTGGGCTTCTATGTATTGTTGTTGATAGGTATGTTTGAGGTGCTAACATCACTAATCAAAAAATCACAGAAAGATTATCTGATGATTACCTACCTGACGTTAATTAACTTGCAGAAGTCTGATTTGTTATTATAATGTGATTAGCTCAGATAGTGTACAAATACAGAATGTGATTCCTGTGGCATTTCCTAGCAATAACGTTAGCTCATTCAGTGCTCCTGTTGTAAACAGGACAGTGCTGTAAAATAGGCTGTGCTTTAAACTTGATCAAATGATGTGCAGTTAATGTTAACTATTTTCAAGCTTTCTAGTTAACAGCTAACTAACAGTTCTGGGGTTGAATCCCAAATTGAGTAAAAATGGAAATCCAGTGCACTATGTAGGACACACCAAGTAGTGCCCTTAGAGAGGGTTCTGGATTTCAGTCTTGTTTTAGAAGCTAGTTAGCTGTAACACAACACATTACGGGCGGTTCAGAGGGAATTTGGTACAACTTAGAAACAGTAGCTAAGGAGATAAAGTGATGTTTAAGATGACTTAACGTTATCAGATGTGTTTTCTTGATGAAAGTGCGACTGTGACTGGTTTTGTTTGTGGGTTTTGTCATCGGCAAAATCGGCATAATTCAAATAAATGGGTTGTTATTTATTTGAATTATGAACTTAGGTTGTTGCATGTAAAATGTATTTTCTTCTTATTTTTCTCACATACTTGTGAATGTAATACCAGTGGTACACAAATGGCTCGCCAATTATGGAGTCACGCAGCTAATCTGATAAGTACATATGCATAATGGTGCATATTGGTGTTCATACACGTCTTGGCTTGTCCTTGATGAGCCTTGCTTATATATAGTATGTATCACTACCACCTACTCCAAAAGAGTCAAATTCCCTACAGATTCATCTCCTCTCTATAACTGGCTCATCTTTAAATCATAAATCCTGTATGGCCTTATGGGCAGGAATAAGTTATCTCTCAAAGTTTAATACCCTGCACATAACCTACAGTAGCACTTAACATACTCTTCTCTGGAAAATCCTGAACAGAAGGCAAAAAATAAATATAAATAAAAACGCTGTAAAGATGTAAGCCTACATTTCACCAAACCTTCTTCTTCTTTATACATTTTTCCTTTTGTATTTTCCTTTTACAAGCCAATGAATACACTTCTCAAGTGCACGCATGTCTTAGTATTTCTCATTGTCTTGTTGTGTCTCAGTTGGGAAGCAGGACTCCTGCAGGATAATTAAAGCAAGTGTTAATTACAAAATGATGTCTTTCCCAAGGCCACCTTTCCACTCGAGATCATAACTAGTCCCTCAAGACTTTCAGTCATGTGTGTAATTAACGTGTTCGCCCCATCC
>JAAGKR010005402.1:0-51426 GCA_011419295.1 Clarias macrocephalus | reverse complement strand
GGATAATGCACCATGTCACAAAGCTCGAATCATTTCAAATTGGTTTCTTGAACATGACAATGAGTTCACTGTACTAAAATGGCCCCCACAGTCACCAGATCTCAACCCAATAGAGCATCTTTGGGATGTGGTGGAACGGGAGCTTCGTGCCCTGGATGTGCATCCCACAAATCTCCATCAACTGCAAGATGCTATTTTATCAATATGGGCCAACGTTTCTAAAGAATGCTTTCAGCACCTTGTTGAATCAATGCCACGTAGAATTAAGGCAGTTCTGAAGGCGAAAGGGGGTCAAACACCGTATTAGTATGGTGTTCATAATAATCCTTTAGGTGATTGTATGTCTTTAAGTGCTTACACTGTTGATAGGTTACACGTTGATTGGGGAAAATAATTAGGCAAAGAATATGCAAAAGAAGAGGGAACTATGCATTCCAGAGATTAATATAAAAGTATCTATATCATAATCTCTTTGACTGAATGAGAATGATAAACTAAAAAGGTCCTTCACTATGAATTGTACACTTTACTAGAACCAAACTTTCCTTCACCTTTCTTCATCACACACAAGTCTAACAACCCTGTCTGAAAAATTTCCACATGGCAGACGTGAAATGTTTTTGTTCTTGCACTGGTGTGCCATATTCAATATACTTTGTAAAATGGCCCTCAAGCTGTGTGTTCGTGAAATTTCCACACAGACAAGTTAATATCATTGCTTTTACATCTCTGCAAGAGCAAAAACAGATTCTGCTAAACTGGTAATCAGTTAGTCCACCTAAGGCACAGCGATAACTTCAAGATCTTATGCTTTTACATTTGGAAAGTATAAAATCTGTACTTAAAAGATTGAAAATGGATTATGGATTAATTAATCCCCCCGGACGCCATGTTAGTACATTAGTAATTTACTGTTGCCAGTAAAAAACTGAAACATTTTGTGTAATTAACTGAAAAACACATTTATAGTAAAGTACTGTACTGTAAACTCTTACTGTATATTGTATAAAATAAATTCACACAATTCAGTACATTTGCTTAATTAGCTGATGCAAGATATAACTGAGTGATGGCTGTTACAGTTCACAAGCTTCTGAACTATACATAAAAGGCTTACTAACTCACAAGATGCTCAACTAGCTTGACTGATTCAATGCAATCCTTAGGCAGAGTGAGATGAGTACTAATTAGTTAAATCAGTGTGCATGGCTCAATGGTCAAGGCTTTGTGTTACAGCATAGAAGGTTGTGTGTTCAAATCCTAGCACTACCAAACTGCCATGGTTGGGTCATAGAGCAAGACCTTTCAGCTCATTTGTATCCTGAACTGAGAAAATGTACTAGAATATGTGATTTTATACAATGTATGATGATAAAATATTTAAGAGTGAATACAGTTATTTACTATACATTATACATAATATTACTGGAAACGCAGTTTGCCTGCAAATTACTGTGAAATATACAGCAGTAGTTTGCAGTGTATATTTCTGAACATTTGTGCTTGTGTCCTTATTGTCCTTATGTATAGCAAAATATTAAAAGTTGTTGATTGAGTTGAGAAGGCACATCAACATTTACATTGGCAAGGGTCTCCATATTTAGTCGCACTACCCACACTTTTGAAATGATTGCCTACTCACTATTGGAAAATTGAAAGCATGGTGCAAAAAATACAGAAACGAGAAAAGAAAGTTCATAATATATATCATTATGGATGATACAGCTAACATCATTAGCAAACTTGTTATCCACACAATCATTTGACCTACCTAAGGAAAATAAACCAAATGAACTATATATGGAGCACATGCAATTATATAAAAGAACCTCAAAAAACATGTTTTATATTAAGAAGTCTAAAGGGGGTTAGTAGCTGTCTTATGCAAAAGTTTAGGCACCCTTTGATAAACAACAGATTTTGGGGATTTTTTTAATTTAAAAGATGTTAACACAGTCTCTCTTGGAAATTAATTTTCAGCAAACATTGGTGCATTGTTATATATTTATGTCATAAATTGAACAAAGATAAAAAACAAAAACATTGTGGCACTGTGCACAAGTTTCCGCACCCTACATAATCAGTACTTAGTAACACCTCCTGTGGCAGATATCACAGCTTGCAAACGCTTTTTATAGCCAGCTAAAAGTCTTTTAAGTCTTGTACTTGGGATTTTCTCCCATTTTTCCTTACAAAAGGCTTCTGGTTCTGAAATATTCTTTGGTCATCTTGCATGCACAGATCTACCCACAAATTTTCAATGATGTTTAAATCAGGACATTGTGATGGCCATTCCAAAACCTTCAGCTTGCGTCTCTTGAGGTATTCCATTGTGGATTTCGAGGTATGTTTAGGATCATTGTCCTGTTGTAAAAGCCATCCTCTTTTCAGCTTCAACTTTTTTACAGATGATGTGATGTTTGCTCCCAGAATTTGCTGGTATTTAGTGGAATCCATTCTTCCCTCCACCCGTGCAATGTTTCCTGTGCCACTGGCTGCAACACAACCCCAAAGCATGATAGATCCACCCTCATGCTTAATAGATGGCAAGATGTTCCTTTCATGAAAAACATGCCTTTGCTGATTGTGGCCAAAGAGTTCAATTTAACTTCATCAGTCTACAGCACTTGTTTCCAAAACACATCAGGCTTCTGTAGATGTTCTGTTGCATACTTCTGATGTCAGATTTTATGATGGGGACGCAGGTAAGGTTTTCTTCTGCTGACTCTTCCATGAAGGTCTTGTCTGTGCAAGCATCGCTGCACAGTGGACCGGTGCACCACTACTCCTGACTCTGCTAAATCTCCCTGCAGTTTTTTTGCAGTCAAATGTTTTTTTTTGTCTTTCTGACCAGCATACGAGCAGTTATCTCAGAGACTTTTCTTGGTCTTCCAGATCTCATTTTGACCTCCACAGTTCCCCTGAACTGCCATCTCTTAATTTCTCACTGTGGAAACTGCAAGCTGACAACGCTTTGCTATCGTCTTGCAGCCCTCTCCTGTGTCCTAACTTTCATTTTCAGAGTCTTACACAGCTACTTAGAGGAACCCATAGTTGTTGAGTGTCCGCAAGGTTTGAAGAGTCAAAGTATTTGTAAAGCTTTGAAATTGTCATTTACTAATGACAGCTGTTGCCATGCATCAGATCTAATGAACTGATTAAGGTCTGAAACCTTGTAAAAATAATCCAAGACTCTGGAACTCTTAGGATGCCCAAACTTTTGCACAGTGCCATAATAAGTTTTTATTATTTATTTTTGTTCAATTCATGGCATAAGAAGTAACTATGCATCAATGTTTGTTCGAAATATTGTGCATTTTTCCATTTCCAAGAGAGACTGTGTTAACATCTTTGCAATAAAAAAAAATAAATAAAATAAAAAATCACCAAAATCTGGTATCAAGGGGTGCCTAAACTTTTGCATAAGACTGTATCTTACTGATTTTTTGTATGTTATGTTCTGCACCAACATAATCTAACCAAATTATTATACAAATATCATAACAATAGATGGGATTCTTTCAATTAAATTTGTGGAAAGCAGAATTTTTTTTACAGAGCATTCATAAGCTGTCTACACCAGAATGCTCATATATAGATGGTGCTGAAGATAAGATGGATGCAAACTTTTTTGTATGCCTCAGCGGAGTGTTTTCAGTAGTGTTTATACACTTGACTGAGAAAGAAAACTCGACTTTATTGCTAAATGGCCTTATTTTCTACATGACAGTTTCACACTTTTGCTGCATTTATTTTTTTATTTAAAGCTAAAAAATGTGTAAATGTTTCTTTATTATCTACATTTTCTTTGTCGGAGATTAAACAGCCAATCAGTGCCAGAAAATGTGAGGCGTGCATAGAGATCCTTTTTTAAAGATATGCTTGCTGCCTCATTATTTACATAAGCTAACAAGGTTATCAGGAACTTTAGCTGCCTGAATGTCACCATGGTTTTAAAGTATATGAGAATTTAATAAAAGTCTCTGTCAAAGAGCCTTACAGGGAAGGAATGTGGGGTATGAATATTTATGAGGGCCTCTTCAGAGGGATTTACTCTAGAGCTACCTGCTTCAGCTTCCTGTCAAAATTACCTGCTGCCTCTGGTTGTGATAAAGCATCACCAGCCATTCTGCTACTGTCACACAATACATGATCAATTGAGTGCACAATGATAATGAAAATGTTTTTTCTTCATTGTGTTGCTATATGTTTCTACGTGTTTGAATCACTATAGACAAAATATACATTTCCTGTATGTAATATTTGAAATATAAATTGCTGTTTTGTTTACTTTTTCAAAAAATGAAATTTACAATAGCTACAACTCTATTGTAAAATTCTTCAATCTGGACAAGACTAAAACAACCTCTTTCACTGATTAATAGTGTCATGCCAAATTCATGAAGCTTAACGTTATTGCCATGTACATTTATGCAAATTGATCTTTCTAATAAACTATAGAAAATTATTAAAATTAACCATATTATTGTTACCATAAAATTCACTGACAGTCGATGCAAATAATATTGATTATCCTGTTATAATGACACCTGTAAGAAAATTAGATATATTAAGCAGTTACCATGCATTTCTTCAACTTCATGTGTTGGAAACAGGAACTTTTTTTAAAAAAATTGGCAAGCATAAGCATATGTACAGCTTTGACAAGGGCCAAATTGTGATGACTAGTTGACTGGGCCAGAGTGTCTCCAAAACAACAGATCTTGTGGAGTGTTCTTGTATGCAGTGGTTAGTACCACCACAGCGAGAACTGGCAGCAGCATCATGGGTGCCCAAGGCTCAGTGATCCGCATGGGGAGTGAAGGCTAGTTCTTCTGATCTGGTTCCCATAGAAGAGCTACTCTGGCACACAATTCTGAAAAGTCTTATCTTGAATCTTTCAAGATGAAAAAGGTGCCAGAACAAACAGTAGAATGTATTGTACTGAAGAGAGTAGTGAATTTGCTGTCCTGTTAGTTTGTGAAATTGCTGAGCTCTTATATCTGCCTCAGTGACCTGTTAATGCTATTGTTGTGAAATGGAAGCATCTAGGAACAACAACAGCTCAGCCATGAAGCAGGAGACCATGCAATCATCTACTCTATTAAAACACGCTATACTATTCCCTGTTGTATCACTCACTACAGAGTGAAACTACCTCTAGAAGCAACATCAGCACAAGAACTGTGCTTTGGAATCTTCATAAATGGATTTCCATGGGTATGCAGCTGCACGGAAGACTAAGATCAGTACGTGCAATGTCAAGGATCGGCTGGATTGGTATGAAGCGCACCACTACCTGTTATTTGAAGTGATGAATCATGCATCACTATCTGGCAGTCTGATGGATGAAACTGGGTTTGGAGGATGCCAGGAGAATGTTACGTACTGGAATACATTGTGCTGAAAGTAAAGTGTGGTGGAGAAGGTATAATGCTCTGGGCTATTTTTTATTTTTTTTTAGAATTTGGGTGAGACCCCTTTTCTCTAGTGGATGGTAAGGTTAAGGTTACAGCATGCAAAGAAATTTTAGACAATTGTTTGCCTTGATATTTATGGCAACATTTTAAGGAATGCCATTTCTTTTTGCCATGACAGTGCTGTTGCACACAAAGTAAGGTCCATAAAGACATGGTTTACCGTGGTTCATGTGTCCTGCAGATAGTCCTGACTTCAACCTCATTAAATTGCTTTGGGCTGAACTGGAACATCTACAATGCACCAGGCCTTTTTGCCAATGGCAAAACTTTTTTTTTGCTGTTATTTCTGAATGGACAAAAATATCTATTATAAAGTCTGCTCATAGCGGCAACATATGAACAACTAAACCATTAATGCCTGTGGCTTTAGAATGGAATTTTTAGTGGTCAGACTTACTTTTGTTTATATAGTGTTTATACAAAGATCTGTAAGATGAGATCTACCTGTAGTGACTTTAATCTTAAGGAATATGTGCAAAGAACAATAAAAGACAAATTTTGAGGATGAAACTGGAAAAAAAAACTAGAATCTATGACACATCTAAATTCCTTTTAATATTTTACAAGCATCAAATTGTTATATTACGCAAAAAATTGTCATAATCATTAATTAGTAGCAATATTTCATCTGTTCTAAACAGGTTAATGTGCATGTAAATTACTTTTCATAGATCTTCGAAACCATGCTTCATTATGTCCATCACACAACCTTCACACTAACTTGCCCAATCTCTCTCTCATTAGCTGCCTCCTGACTGATGTCCTGATGTGTGGCCAGTCCTCATTAGAGAACAGCAGTAACAGTAACTTGGGCATAGTTTAAAGAAGTGACTGAAGCCTGCTAGTTCTGTCTACAGTTAACTACAACTTTATTAAGGGGAATAGAATACTTTGTTGATGTTTGTTCAAAATGACCGATTTTGATTTCTGGGGAAAAAACCGTGAAGATCTGCTCATTTTATATAACTGGAATCTAGAGATTCATTTGTTAAGCTTATAAACCTTACTGTATAATTAGCAACCTCTTTAAATTCATTGATTTAAAATTCCACATGAATAATATAATCACTCAAGTTTTAAATGAACAATATAAATCTCCCACTGTAATACAATGTAACTGTATGAGGTCTAGTTTCACTGGTTCATTGGCTAATAAGGCACAATTACATGCATAATGTTTGTATTTAAAATAATGCAAAAATTATAGAATAGTAGAAACCTTTTGCATTGCAAACCACTACGCCACCATGTCGCCTAGTTTGCAATGCAGCCTATTAATTAACTTAGTTTATTGTGCCGGTGAGAAGGAATCAGAATGAATCTGAATACAACGCCAAGCTCATTTTGTTAAAAAAAAAAAAAAAGAGAGAGAGAGTATAAATATGATTTTTAACAAAAACACGTGCATACATACAGTATGAATTCTCACCTTTGGTTATGCAGCAATATCTGAATGATCTACAGCAGCAATATCTGCTCCTCCTTGTTGCCCTCACTTCTCTTGTGACTGCTTTAATTACATGTGCACTTTGATCAAACAGAGGTATCTGCAATTCCCAAATTCTCCTCCAGTGGGGAAGCAAGAAAGCAAGAGAAGTCAGCAGAATAATCAGAGCCATTTCAAAAGCTTAGCAAGAGCTATTAAGAGATGAAACACCCTACTCCTCAGCGAGCACCTTCGCTTGTCACCCCTGCTCTCCAGCCAACTGATGTTAAAGCAAGTCAAAATCAGCCAAAATGTCAAGTCATGCTCTTGGTGATTGAGCAGAGTTTAAGAGAACTGTGCAGCTACTAAAAAAAAAAAAAACATAATACTGCCCCATACACCCAATTGCATCAGCCTTGGCTCACAAAGGCGAGGAGAGTTTGTATAACACATGAAGCAGACATCCTACTGTATGAACATACTTTTGACTGAAATAATATTTTTCATTGAATGTTACACAAAAAGGGCATTTACTCCATTCAATCCGACAGCAGGAGTGTTGAAAGAGAAGGTAGGAATGTGAAGAATGGACAGAAGTTAGAGGTACGGAACTCAAAGTGGCAGTAAAAAGGATAATGAGGGGATGACAAGGAGGGTGGGAGGAAGAAATGGGATGGGAGCTGTGTTTTTCCCCGGGCTTTGTGTTCTTGCAACGTATCTAATCAATTTCCACCCAGGAATCCTCTGTGTTTTCCAGTGTGAAATATGTGGTATTAATGTTTATTTTGCAGCATGAAACTCATCCACAACACACACAGACAGTGAGTGATTACTTATACACACTGTGTCTCAGGACTGTTATCTCTAGGCACCAAGTGTGTACTCTCAGATTTTCAATTATCTAGTTGAGTTACACTGCATTATTGAAGATGCAAAATCAATACAAACAGTGTGTGGTGTCTCATCTGTGATGTAATGCTGATATTAAGGGAAGGGGAGAAGAGGGCAATGGTATTCAGGAGACAATGAAAGAAGTACCTCAGAGAATAATTATGAGGTTTTTTTTTTCTTTTTTTTTTTTCAGACAGACAGTCTAATACATGTTCAAGTTTTTACAAGCAAATGTTTAACACGGCATAACTGCAGTCTCTTAGTTTACCTGTGTATCTTTCGAACATGGTATCAAGGTGTTGACAATTTAACAAGATGAGTAAAAATTCCAAAGCTTATTGCTCCCCTTCCCTTAATTGCTACTTATTGATACTAATTTCTAGTTACCGTACAACCTGTGTGGTGTTTCACATATTCTCCGTGCGCTCACAGAGGACTCCTCTACATGTATTTGTAACTTGTATCTTCTACTAGAGATGAATGATCAATTTGAATGACTGAATCAAAGGTGACACTGTTTCCCTACAAACTAACAATTAGCACACATTTATTTAAAGTGAGCACATTACAAGGACTGGTACAAGAGAAAACGATGTGTATGGTTATCCAAAATATGATTATCCATTGCCTGAGAAAGCAAAGCTACGCAGCCAGTGCATTAACCAGTAGTCCTTTCCACTAAACATGTTCAGCTACTTTGTGCATGATCATTAGCTTGAAAAGTTTCAGTGAGCACACAGCAAAATCCTTAGTCTTGAATTAACACCCAGAGTGTTGATTTAACACTTTCAGAGTACATTCGTGACCATTAGGTCATATATAAACACTTGGGGTGTTAAATCAACACTGGGAATTTTGCAGTGAGCAGGCTTCACATGTGCTACTTTCACCTTCCCTGGTTCATGAGACATGAAAGAGCTAGTGCATGTGAATTAGTAATGATTAGAATGAGATTAAAAGAAGAAGTACCTCAGTGACAACTTTGCTACTGGAATATTACATTTTGTGGGTTTGTACCCATGTGTCTTTAGTGCCAATTATAATTGTGTTAACATAAAAAAAGACAGGGCACAGTGCACTTGTAAATAAGGGTGGGAGGGCGAAAGTAAGGTTTAAGCTGAGGCTGGATCTTTATGTGAATGAGATAAATTGAATGTAGTGGAAAACCTTGAGCTGATTGATGCTACTGGCTATACGGGCAGAGTGAAGAAGCTGTCCTTTGGGCTGCCTCTGGCTGCCATCTCTCATGTGTCTGACATTTCACTCAAACTCCGGAAGGGCAGAGCTCCATACTGGGGCTCAGCCTCCTATATTACACATCTCTCTTGCCACCCTCATTACTCCACATGTTCAGTCTGTTCCAGGCCTTCATATTACTTGCCTGACTGTCTTTTTTTATCCTTCTCTCTATACCTTGTCATCATCAAACCATTTTTGCATAGCCTGCTGTCTCTATAGCACATTTCATCTCTTTCCCTGGCTCAACTCATCACTCCACATGTTCAACCCTGCACTTCTCTCCATTTGCAGACTCTTTGACTTCCATTATGTCCTGCTGCTCATTCTTTCCTTGTCCTCCTTCTATTCGTGATATCTGACTATTTCTGGTGTGTGTGTGTGTGTGTGTGTGTGTGTGTGTGTGTGTGTGTGTGTGTGTGTGTGTGTGTGTGTGTAAATAAGAAACCTAATGAATGTATGGAATGATTAGCATTAATGTATGGAATTTATAATGTATGGCATTAATTATGCTCTAATTAGTATTTTACAGGAATCCATTTAAAGTCAGTTAAGGGTTTTTGTTTAAACAACAATTCATTGCACTATTGTTATTTCATGAAGATATTTAAAAACAGTATCCATATAGTTTTATTGTTCATTCATTGAGCACAAGGGCAAACACAGTATGGACAATTTGGGAATGCCAATTAACCTAATCTGCATGTCTTTGGACTGTGGGAGGAAACCCGCAAAGCACAGGAAGAACATGCCAACTCCATGCACACAGACCTGAAGGGGGAGAATCAAACCCCCAACCCTGGATGTGCGAGGCCACAGTGCTAACCACTACGCCACCATATCTCTTTTTTTTTTTTTTTTAGAATTTTTAATAGTTTTATTAATAAAATGTTAGAAAATGAAGGAACAATGCATCATTCTGGCTTTATGATCTATGACTGGTGTGTTAAATGATGTGGAAGAGCCTCATTTGATGGCTAAGAAAAAATTACTAAGAAAACAGATAAAACAAATAATAATATAAACAATTAAATTAAATCTATGAATTCTATGCAGTTTTTAACATAAGTAAATATACCACTTGACTATGTAAATGACTATGTAAGCTACAGATTATTATATTTTATGAATTATTAATTTCAACTATATGTTTAATATGAAGACATTTTAAAATACCAGTTCAAATTATGCCTAAAATGCAACAAATATTTGTGAAAGTTCAAATAAAAATAATTCTAACAATAATTGTTGTTTTCTTTATGTGGAAGTACAAGTTTAATCAAAATGTATGAAAAATCTAAACTTTGGGAAAAAGTTGCCATTCTGTTTGTGCTAGCAGGCCACAAAGGGGCCCATATTATATACAATTCACTGTTTGGTCATTTACACACTCTAATGATTTGCTACTGTGTGTACAAAACCATGAGAAAAAACACACACCTTTTTAAAAAATTAAAGTTTCCTTTAAAAATCTATACTTGGATTTGTTAGGGTTTATGATGTTAGAGTGAAAACAAAGGGTGGTAATTTGTTGAAGACCCTCCTCCGGCCCGGGGCTCTTCTCCACCCAGGAGAGGCCATTTTGTACTGTTTTACAAACTGAGTGTAATTATCATAGGTGTAGTTCTGGCAGAGCACATCAGAATGATAGTCCACCACTTTTTTCCTCCAAGTAAAGACAAATAATCTGGTTAAAGTTTAGTATAATATACAGTTTTCTAAGTGCTTGGAAATCATATATGGTCAAGCAAAAAAACATTATCTTTGTGGGGACAACTGACCGCATTTGTGAGTGTATACACATGCACATTAGTCCATGAGGTGGGAAAAATGCATTATGTGAAGCCGGTGTATTAACACGTTAACTTGTTTAAAATTTTTTTTTAAATATGGGTTAATTCCACTATTCTGGATAGGTCAGCTTGGGCATGCTTGAAAAGTGAAATAATGAGACGAACATCTAGTAATATTTCAACTTAAACATCCAACATTGGCCTGTGGGTCGATGCCATGATCTGATAAATTTAAGTAAATTTTTTAAATTTAATTTAAAATGATTAAAAGTAAAACTGAATATATAAATGGCTTATATACATTCTGTCTTTGCGGACCTAATTAAAAAAAATTCTGTTTTAATCACTTTTGATAGAATGTTTGGGAGAAAAATGTTGATTGGTGTAACAATAACTTTGTACAGTACCACATAATTATACCTTTTTTTAATCTAATAAAACACCCAAATAAATAGTTTGGGATAATCTTCCAGTAGATTTACTTAATAATAAGTTAAAGTAATGAAGCACCAAGATTTTTCTTCATCTAATAAATAATTTGGAGAACTATGTCAATCCAATCGATCAAGTTCCTAAAATGTCAGGGTAGTGTAACCAACATTCAGGGATCCTTCAGTAACTGTCGCATGCCAAGGCCAGTAACTGTCTTTAAAATATGATCATTTGTTTTTTTCCGACATGGCCATGAATGCTTAGGTTTGTGTCAAATGGTATGACCTCAGGAAAATAATTATAATTATAAGTACAAACTGGCACTTACTTTTAAAGTTATGTTTGAAATATTTATGCCAAACTCAAATGCATATATAAAATGATTTTTATACTGATTTTCAGATCTTTCTGTTAGAGGCCTATTTTTTTCAACTACCAGTAGGTTAGGATGCTAATAAAAGCTATTTTATTGGCAAGCATACTGTAAATATATTTAAGTGTTTTGTGTTATACAGTAATTAAAACAAAATGGCAATTTTCCACATTTCTATAAAGCAATGCTAAAGCCATTTTGCTGCTTGGGCTTGGTGTTGTTTCATATACAATTTGATAAAAAAATAAATGCCTGACACAAGAGCCTATCTATCACTGTGCCAAAAGACATAAGAGGAAGTTTTGTTATATGTTCTTACAGGTTAGCCAGAGGAAATAAGAGTGAAATGTGGCAACTGAAAGATAGTATTAATTTTTATTGTTTTATTTCATACTGTATATAGTTAGGAGGAAAAGTTAAAAAAAAATCCAGTAACTCATCCTACCAAGAAAAAGCAGAAGATAAGGAAAAAGGAAGAACATACCAACAGAGGCGAGACCAGAAAATGTCAGAAAAAAAGAACAAACTAAGAGATAAAGAAAGTTTCACAAATGAAAAAAAGAGGAAGCTGTTATTCTTGATTAATTCTTGATTAATACTTGATTAATGCCTTCAGCTTCTGACTGTAAAAGCAACACTGTCAGCCGGTATAACTGGTTTATGTCAGTTAGTGTAACAAAGTAATGTTCACAAAAATGTGATAATTTCTAAGAAATTTTTAAGTGGACTAAACTGTAAACCTCAGTTAGAGTACATCACCAAATTTACCAAATAGTATTTAAAAAACAAAAACAAAAAGGTCTTTTGGGCTTTATGTCAGTCAATGTTTGGAAAAAGGTATAAAAGTAAACGTCAGACAATCCTGCTGCCATTCTTTTTGCATGTATTATTTTAAAATAGAATATTGATTTTATATATGTACACTTACATGTATTCTAGGTGGGAAAATTATTATTATTAGTATTATTATTATTATTACTACTGTTGTTGTTGTTGTTACAACAGTTGAGATTTTCAGGCACATTCAATGTAAAAATAATACAAATATGATCTCAAATTACATAAAACCAACATGAATTGAAAATGTAAATTTTACATTGTAAACTTCATTTAAAAAAGAAAACATATTTAAATATTTTTTATTTGTCAGTAATCCTTGTATAACATTACAAGTGCACTATTACCAGTGTTCTTTAACCTGTAACATAAGAAAACAGAAAAGTGAATAACGGAAGTTCTGCTTAGACCAGCATAGTCCCAAATCATGGTGGACATAGCCAGTAAATCTATTAAGTCCTTGCAGTCACAGAGGGATATCGTCTCTAAATATATAAAAGGCTTACAGGGTGACCTAGAGAAAGGGACAGTGGAGTGCACTCATTTTTATAAATCCCTTTATTACAGCAACCTAGTGACCTTGACATAAAAAACCCACAACCATGGCCCATCCAGTGTATGGTGATAAAACTCCTGTATGTTAAATCTTTTCCATTCAAGGAAAGTGAGACAATGGAGCTAGGATAGGAAAAGAGTAAGGATAGATAGAACAATCCATCGCACACATGATGAATTATCTATTTTACTCACCACTAACTGTGTAGAAAATACTTCATAACTTGTCAGCTAATGTGCTGCATTAGCTGAATGCACACCATGTCAGTGTTGCATTTTTTTTTTACCACTGAAAAAACAGAAATGGGCAGTCAGTCCAAGTCAGATCCTAAAGGTTATGGCCAGAAAGATTTACAAAAGGTATCAGACGCCATGATTCATGCGTGGAGCACAACACAGAGCTACAGTACCTGCCTGCCCTCACAGACATACTGCGACCTGTGTCAGACTGAGGAGGCTGAAATGTAAAAGATGCTAGTGTATGTGTGTAAATGCACTGAGGCAGTGTAAGCGATGAGGGGTGACATCGAGCGTTATGCTCCTCATGAGCAGACGCTCATTCACTGCCATCAGCATCATTAGCTCTTCAAGGGCAGTCATGCATGCTGCCAACCAACCTTCACTGCTCATACTTGCGCACACCCCTTTGTGACATGGGTTCGGAAGCCTTCGCACACGCCAGCTGTGCTCCAAATGCAAACTGCTCACTTGGTTAGCTTGTCTGCCAAGCAATTTTCTAACACTGCCTCCCCACACAGAGGCACGACTGGCCAGTCATGTCTGAACCAGCTTCTGAGAGCATTCTGGGCAGCTGAACACTATGCACAGATTCAAACCCTTCCTAAACACATCAATAATAGAAAATTCTACAATTCAGCCAGATACCTGAGCTGAAAATAAATGCCTACATAAATGGCATTTATAACCCCATTGTGGCTCTTGAGTGCCTAGATATTATGATTGCTATCAAATCTAATTCTCTTAACAATTTCAATGGAGACATCGGTGTGCATGAAGACACATATCCATGTAATTTATCATAAATAATAAAAGGATTTTACATCCCCATTGCACAATTACTTTTTTATACTAAGAAAAAGTTATCTCTAACTAAAATGCCAGTTTATCTTATGATTTGTATTAGAACCCTGTTACAACTGGAGCTGCTGCCAAGCCCTGAAAACAAATTGCTGATTACATTGGAGAATTTATAATCTAGATTGCCTGTCTTTGGCACCATCCCCAGATATCGCTGCACAATGTATGTTAAAGAACAGAAAAAGATCTGCCTGGCACAGTTACTTATGAGATAATATCTAAGGTCCCTGTGCATGAGAGGCTGCTTCCTCTCTACTATATAAATGTATATGAGTCAAAACTAGGGCAGAGCCAAATGTGAATTTCAATAGGATACATTTTTTTTGTTTGGACATGCAATTTTGGCAGTAAGATGCACTATGCAGTGAATATCAATCATAACCTGATATTGTAATCCTCTCAGGTGGAGAAGGACGATCTGTGTAGACAGAGTAATGCACTACCTTTAAGGCGAGCTCAAACAGCAAATAATAATACGCTAATACGGCAGATGTCACACTGTTTTCTTTAAACACTATAATCATTATCAAGATTATTTTTTGTTGTAATAATGTTTCCTCTCATGTGACGGCCAAAGTATAAACTATATTGTTTAGATAATGTGCCAGTACTGTTTAAAAGTCTTGAGCCACCCCATCAGTAGGTGATTAGTATACTGGTGATGCTGAGTGTTTGGAACAGAAGAGAGGGAAAATGAGGTTGCTGCTGAGGTTGTAACATAAACAACAGATTTCTAAATTGTATGTTTAGACACTTTGCAGCCTGTCACAGTAAAACACTTGTTCCCATTTCTTTAATTTATTCTACATAATTTAATTGAATTTACTTACTCATCGCCTATACCGCTTTATCCAGCGGGCCTGGAGCCTATCCCAGGAGACTTAGGTTACGAGGCGGTTTACACCCTGGGCAGGTGCTAGTCCATCGCAGGGCACACACATATACTACGGGCAATTTGGCAATGCCAGTTAGGCTAATCTGCAGGTCTTTGGGAGGAAACTGGAGTAACCCAGCAAGCACATGGAGAACATGCATACTCCATGCACACAGGGACAATAACCCTGGAAGTGCAATGTGACTCTGCTAACCACTACACCACTGTACCTAATTTCATTTTATTTACTTTATTTTTATTTAATTTAACATGAAGATATAAGTGGTGTATCAAGACATTAGCATAAAACTGTAAAATCGTCTTAGCTTTCTATGCCTGTCTCAGTCAACCATGTTAATTAATTTAGATTATATGAAATATATGACATTTAAAGCAGAAATCCTTTTGAAGTGAAATACACTATGGCTGTGAACCTGTAAATTTGAGTTAATTTTTTTATTAGAGTTACATTTTATATAGAGATCTCAATAACTGACATTATGCATTGCATTATTTAACATTGCAGATGCAGTGTCTGGTGTAAATTGCTTGATTAATGTTAAGGTCCTTATAGATTAACCAAAATTCAATAATAAAAACATTTCCTCTTTATAACCAAAGGTTTGAACCCCATCCCAGATATGATCCCGTTTTCCTGCTACAATAACCTCCATTTTTCTGAGAAGGCTTTCCATTATGACTATTCCATTTTGTAATAATGAGGATAATTGGTAAGAACCAGATCTCTAGATCACTACTGTATGTAGTTAGTAACATAATTGAGCTAGCTAACTTATCAGCATTGATCAATTAACATGTCCCTTCAGCATATCACACTTATTTCTTTAACATACAGTATGAACAGAACAGAAAATAGATCATGTGTCAAGCATCAAAACCTGGTTTGGGAACAGTACAAACAGACGGAGTCTCCAGAGTGTGGTGCGTTCAGCTGAGAACACCATCCATGCTGAGCTCCCTGGTCTGCAGGCTGTTTACAGCAAGAGGTGCTGGAACACAGCCAGGAAGATTGTGAAGAAACTCAGCTTAACAATGGACTCTTCTCTCTGTTGCACTCAGGGAAGCGTTTTCACTCCCTTCAATACAGAGAGAATGCAGAGAAATGACCTTGAACTGTTTGCACAACACCCACACACACCCCACATTCCTGCTAATACAAATGTGTTAGCCCATATTCATAAATATTTATTTATTACTTTTTGTATTAGTGGTGGTTTTTATGGTGGCAGGTTGCTAGCCCGATGCCTAACCCTGGCAATGGACAGGGTTAGTCCATTGCCAATGGAATAATTTTATATACCCCAAACCAGTTCTGAGCTTGGTGAAAACCTGGCCATCAAGAACCATCTCTGATCTGCAGGACTGTTTTGAGCACATTGACTGGTACATATTCTGGAAGGCAACAAATGGCAACTACAATAACAAGGAGTACATGATGGCGGCACAGTGGGTAGTGGTGTTGGCTTAGTGCAGGGCTGTGGTGCTCAGTAGGAGGTTAGTGGCTCAGTGCAGGTAGGTGCTCAGTCTGGGGCAGTAGTGGCTCAGTTTGTTAAGGCTCCGAGTTACTGGTCAACAGTTCGAGCCCCAGGTCCGACAGGTTGCTGCTGTTGGGCCATTGAGCTTATAATGGCTGTCCCTGTGCTCTGATACCAACCTACTAACAAAAGCTGGGATATGCAAAGAACTTCACTGTGAGGTAATGTACATGTGATAAGCAGAGGCTTAATTTAACATTATGGACTATCTACAGTACATCAGCAAGTGCATTGATAATGTCATTGCCTCCAAGACCATGACCATATGCTGCAACTAGAAGTTGTGGATGACTGCAGACATGTGAGCGATACTGAGAATCCAAGACTCCAACCAAATGGGAGGCCAGACTGTCTTCATCAGAAAGGCAAAGTGTGTACATACCCAGGGAATCAACAACTTTAAGGACAGCAGTGAAACATGGTCCAGGTGGAAAGGCATTCAGGACATCGTTGATAGCTTCACCTGCATGTGACAGTGATGCCTCCCTTCCTGCATACAGTAATGTGCTGCATAACTTCTATGTTTGGTCCAAGATGCAAAATGACGTGAAGATTAGGATGAGCCGCCCTCTTTGCAGTGACCTGGTACTGTAGGTCAAGGTAGGCAGACCAGACAACATTTCTGGCACAGTGCTCAGAGGATGGGCAGACCACTTAGCAGTAGTTTATCTTCACATCTGGACATCTTGAACATCTTCCTGAGTATTGATAACATTTTGACATAATTCAAGGAAACAGACATTTTCTCCATACCGAATAGATCTCCTGTGTCCTGCCTCAATGACTACCTACTGTACCTACCAATATGAAGTGGACACCCTGCAGTTTTCTATAATCCCAACCATTTAATGGACTATGCCATTACCACCACATCTCATCTGGCACTCACACACCTGAACAATAAAGACATGTATTTTCAAATGTTGTTCACAGACTTTAGTTCAGGCCTGAACATCCCCATGCAAAGGCATCTTTGACCTTCTGAATGGGAGACCTCAGTTGGTCAGAATTCGGAACAGCTTCTCTAGCACCACCACACTGAGCACTTTGCTCAGTCAGACATGTTCACTCTGCTGACATGTTTGACTCATAACTGTGCAGCAATGCACAGTTCAAACCTCTTAATAAAGTTTGATGATGACACGACCATGATAGGTCTTGTCAGCAAGAACAAGAAGTCAGCATACTGAGGTGCAGAAAAACCAAGCACCAGTCTCTGAATGTGGACAAGATTAAAGCCACATTCTCGCCACATTCTAAATAGAGACCATCATTTGCATCCTGACCAACTGTATCATAGCCTGGTTTGGAAACTGAACCATCTCGGATTGCAAGACCCTGCAGCGGCTATTGAGGACAGCTGAGAAGATCATCAGGGTCTCTCTATTCCCTCCATCATAGACACTTACACCAGACGCTACATCTGCAAAGTCATCAGCTTTGTGGATGACCCCACATACCTCTCACACACACTCACTCCTTGTGCCATCTGGAAAAAGGTACCTAAGCCCCCACAACCAGAATGTGTAACAGTTTCTTCTCATAAACCATCAGACCTCATTATCCAGAGATTGGAAAGACTGACAGACAGACTGACAGACAGACTGACTGACAGACAGACAGACAGACAGACACACACACACACTAAATGCCATTCTATTTTAGTCTTCTTGTAATTTCTCTTTTTTTGCACATTCTAAAAATAATGTACTTTATCGATCTATATTATGGCAGCATGTTATATTTACACCCATTGCATTTTATCACCAATATGTTGCAATATCTGTTGCACTTTTACTCTCATAAGAACTTTTGTGCTGTGCCCATTGTTGCATATTGGCTTGTATTCTGACTTGCACTGTTTACACATGCTCGTACATGTGCACCTTATGTAGTGTAGTTAGGAGGAACGTTATTTCATTTCACTGCAGTAAAAAACATGTAGACTTTTACTTTTCATATCTATTACATCTGATGTATTCATGTCGATGCACATTTGTGTGTTCAATCCTGTAGGTTAAGGGAACCTTAATATAAAATGTTAGCCAGAATGTAATTTATGACTAACATCATGCATTCGGTAGTAATATGTATAATATAAACTAAAACTAAGCATCTTAACTAAAGATTAAACCTTTAGCTCCTTGGTTAAAGTCCTGCTTTTCCCTAAACACACAAAGTACGAGGAAAATACATGTTTGTGAGTAAATTGACATAATGGACTCCATTTATGTATAATCAAGATAAATTCAAACATGTGCTGCTAGGCTGAATAGATCACTGGAACTCCTTGTCATCCCTTCCTGAATGAATTATACAAGAGCTATTTATTTACTGATTAGGAAGATTAGTGCACAGTTTCCTTTCAGAAAAAATGTGCAAAATCATGCCCCTCAGGTTCACTTCTTTTGCCGTAGCTTTCTATTGTTTGAGGGTGAGGCAGAGGCTTGGATTAATGGCTATTAATTAGTAAATTGCTTATGTATTTGGGTCCTTCGCCCTGGTTCATTATTGCCAGAAGGCTTCATAATTACACTCAAGCCACTAAAGAACTATTTTAAGTATATTTGCAGGCTTGCCGAGTAATCTCATTATCAATGCTTCTATTTGGCTTGTCAGTACTGAATGCACATAAGCCATGTCATTGCTCTATTTCAATCAGCTGGGGACTGATGTGTCGTGCTCATTTAACACACACAACATAGCACATCCAATTTAAGACCATGAGGCACTGCAGATCAATTTCAACATTCTAATTAAAGTCAACTGTTAAATGGCAATCCAGTGTGTGGGAGGATTTTAAATTTGTACTTGGTCCTTTGGCTACATTAGGCAAAATACATCTGAATGTAAAATAAAACAAGCAAATAAAATAAAATAGAACATGCAACAGTATATGAGAATCATGCCTTAATAACATTGCAGCTCTAATAGATATAGAGGCATACATGGAGAAAGACAGAACGATGTGAGAGTGAAGGAGAAATGGGAAATACAGCTAGACAGACAGGCAAAAATATTTGGGGAGAAAAGGCTTAATGAGAGAATGAGAGTTGGAGAAAAGCACATATGTCACAACGGAGAAGATAAAAGCTCTTCTGCTGGGCATTGCTGACACATTCCCAATAAGAATCATCCGTGCTTTTAATAACGCACCAGCTCTGAAGGCCATGCACTGGCCAACCATTCATTTCTTTTATAATTATGTTGAAGAGAATCAGAACTGAGGAGAATCTTAACACACACTAGAGTCAATAGCTATTAAAGTGATTTTCAAGGTAGCTGTGTATATCTGCTGTTTCTGTTTTGTCTTAAGCTTATTTGTTCTCCTGCTGCCTGATATCACTTATTGAAGTATCATATCTACTCCTGTCTGAGATAAAACATAAACAGAATGAAACTACATTCTATCCAGCAGGACATGCCTTCTAAGTAAAACATATCTTAGTTTTCACAGACAGACATTGTGGCAGTTAAGCATGGAACACCCACCAGGCCCACTGTCTAACAACCACGGGCTTTGCATTAGTGTGTGGGATACTGAAATCTGTAGGCAACCCACACACACATATACACAAACACACACACAAACACACACATGAATGAGCAGCAACACCATTAACTGAACATAAGCGGAGTGGCAGTGCACTGTTCCATAGGCTGTGCGTCCTGTTTTGAAAGTGAAATAAGTGGCATTAGTCAAATGAACCGCCCACACACTCTGTGAACCGCTTAGAGCTGCTGTTAGGATCTGAAGCGTCAGCAAGCAGCCAACACCTGCCATTAAGCCATAAGCAGTCTGAGAGGTGAAACAGAAAGACCAATGCATCATGTTGAAGAGCACTTCTCTGCTCAAACACACAACCCCTCACCTAAAGTAAAGAGCGTCAGTCCAGTAACGCAAAAATAAACCCCATCATTGCTGATTTATAATGCATTCTTCTGGAAAGTGCCCTAATTGTCAAGATCTGTTCTTTTAGCGAAATTAAATGCAGTGATATGATAAATTTGCTAAGTACTCTGCTGATCCAGTGGCCTATACAAACCTGAAAGGTGAGTGCTTAGTGAACCGGTTGTCATATGCAGTGTCCTAGGATCATTCTGCATACACAACAGCTCTGTTCAGAGCTCGTCTGATTAAATGCTCATTCGCTGACTTTGTCCAGTGGTGTGTACATAGCGGGAAAAAAAAAATTATAATTAAAAATAAATAAATAAATAAAATTCTGAAGGTAATTATTTTAAAATACACTGAAATAGGGTCTATAGATTTCCTCTAAATCATTGCTCCATTTATGCGGTTTCATTAGCCATCTTCAGTTTATGGCAGTTAGTACGAGTTACACATACTGTAAATATCTCCCCCCAAGTCTCTTTGTTTTGTGTAATATTTGTTTTCAGCTTTAGAACAAGTCATCTTGAAGTATTTAATTATATATATATATATTTTTTAATTAATTCATTCATTATTGTGTGTGTGTAAAAACATAAAAATCATCTGCTCATGTGTTTAAAAAAAGTTCAACTGTAATATATGTCATACAACATATATTACAGTTGCCAATCTTTCCAGGAGTGAACATCCCAACACATTCACCTCATGGGAAGACCATGCAATGCTCAGGGAAGTACAAAAAAACCCCAAGAGCTACATCTTAGACCCTATAGCCCCAGTGAGCACATTAAATGTCCTAAATGTCCAAATTACTGTAAGTCTAATACAGCACAATTAAAAGAAGACCGAACAAGTATGGTTTGCTTGAAAGAGTTGCAAGGAGAAATCTCTCCTGTATAAAAATACCACAAAAGCAAAACTGAGGTTCACAAAACTGCATCTGAACAAACCACAAGACTTCTAGAACAATGTCCTTTGGATGAGACCAAAGTGAAGCTCTTTGGTCTTAATGGCCAGCAACATTTTTGGCAAAAAACAAACAGCATTTCAGCAGAAACATGTCATACCCACTGTCAAGCACAGCGATGGAGGAGTGATGATTTGGGCTTGTTTTTGCAGCCACAAGACATGGGCATCTTGTAGTCACTAAGTTGGCCATGAACTCCTCTATATACCAGAGTATTCTTGGGGCAAATGTGAGGCCATGTGTCTGACACCAGTAAATTTACATTATAATGGCTGAAAAATAAAAGAATTGAGGTTTTGGAATAGCCTAGTCAAAGTCTAGACCTCAACCCAACTGAAATTCTGTGGTGGGACCACAACAGAGTTGTACATAAGCAAATGCCCCAAAACCTCAATGAACTAAAGCAATGCTGTAAAGAAGAATGGGCCAAATTGAATCCACAATAATATGAGAGACTGCCAATCATACAGGAAACACTTACTTCAAGGTTTTGCTGCTAAAGGTGTTCTATGCCTAGTGTTCTACACCCTATTGATTCTTGGGAGTACTTAATATTGCTCACTTTTTTTTGCTTAATTTCTGTAAAATAAATAATGACATTGTGAAAAAACTTATATGTCCTTCACCTAAGGTTGTATTTTTATACCACTTAGACCTGTTATGATCCGTACATATAGCACAACTGTAACAAATTATGTCACAATCTGGAGTCAATTAAAATAATGATAATACAGGCAAATATTCTTTGGAAAAAATTATTGAAATTCATGCAGATTCATTTATTGCTCTCTCAGACACCACAGAAATGACACAAACCAATTTTTTGTTTAATAGCTGAATATTCTGGCTTTGTGAAACATACCCCAATTTCCCCCCAGAAATTTTTTACAAAAAACTAATTGGATCACTCAATGTTGTGGAAAAAATCTGGAATCACCTTAGCATAAAATAATAATAATAATAATAATAATAAGAAGAAGAAGAAGAAGAAGAAAAATCACAAGTCTAAGAATTCCAATTAGTCTGCAGTAAAAATGGAGTGCTTACAGGTGTTAAGTCCTAAAAAGAGAGTGGTCAATGGAAACATTGGAAAGGATTATAAAATTCCTTCAAGACGGCAATCCAACCGGGAGCATGGCAAAAAGAAATATTGACTACTTCCAGTTGGTTGTGTCTAAAGCTTAGTGCAAATTTAAATAAAATTGGAAAGTTTTAAAAGGAAATCATACAGGTAGACCAAGAAAGATGTCAATGCATCAAACTCAAAGCAATAAGACTTGAAAATAGAAAATTCACAACAAAACAAATGAAAAACCAATGGGAAAAAACAGGGAGTTATTGTTTGTGACAGAAACATAAAAAAATCGGCTGAATGAAATATGTCTCAAAAAATAAATCCAAATGGAAACATCACTGCAACCTAAACAAAAGAAAAAATGGTTACAGTGGGCTAAAGAGAAACAGTCATGGAGTGTGGATGATTGGATGAAAGTTATATTCATCCAAGTATATGAATCATTAATCAGCATTAGCCAGGTAGACAATATTGGAACTTTTGTCTCGTGGCGTTCTAATGAAATATAGTAAGATGACTGCCTAAAAAAAAAAACGGTCTAATTGTAACGTCAGGAAAAGGGCCAGGGGAGATGGCATTACCTCAACAGTCACATCCATTAATAAAAACGGATTTGGTTACAAAGTAATTTTTCAGACTGATAACGCGTCTTACCATAGGGCAAAGAGTGTTTAAGCCCTTTTTGAGGAAAGCATATTAGCACAATAACATGACCAGTAAACAGTCCAGATCTCAAACTTGTCACTAGAAATTTTAAAAAAGGAAAAAATTAAAAACACAGTTAAACCTTGGATTGCGAGCATAATTCGGTCTGGTAGCATGCTTGTATATCTAAGCAAAATGTCCCCCATAAGAAATAACCGAAACTCGTTCCACAACCACTTTGAAGAATGGAAAAGAATCCCGACAGAGCACTGTGTGTTAGTGTGTGTGTGTGTGTGTGTGTGTGTGTGTGTGTGTGTGTGTGTGTGTGTGTGTGTGTGTGTGTGCGCGCGCGCGTGTGTGCATGCGTGTGTATTTTTATGCGTGAAGACAAGAGGAGAAGAGGAGGGAAGGGGCTACTGTGTAGAATGACTCCTTACCACCATCCTCACTCCCTCCTCTCGAATTACACAGTAGCCCCCTCATAATAGATAAGTAAATATAGTAGCCTTTCAAATAAGAGGGAGCTACTGTGTAGGACAACTTTCACATGCACGCTAACTGAAACACTGCTCTGTTGGAAAACTTCTTTAACAAGGAACCTTTCTAATGACACTCGCGTGCATGCACACACTAACGGAATCACTGCTCTCTGACAGAGAGAAGAACCATTGGCTTGGTTGTGATCATGTGATGCTCAGCTTGTCTTGCACACACTAGCAGACCAAGTTAATTGCAATCCAAGTTTCCATTGTAATTACATAGCACAATCCTTCAGTCCTGACCTGCCGGCTGCTATTGGAGAAAGCTGGAAGTAGCGTCTATTTTTTGTACAATATACGTGAGCTACTTCCATGATTTGTTTCCATCTATGAATGTTTGGCAGTCCGTTTGTATCCAGATGTGGGTAGTAACAAGTTACATTTTACTCTGATACATTTACTTGAGTAACTTTTTGAAAAAATTTTACTATAAGTTGTTTTAGTGCAACAACAAAAGTTTCCGCATCTTTCACTAATTTTGCGAAACGCCCAAAAATCCATGCTGCTACTAGTGGGATATTGCGATTAGTGTACGATCTTGCGGTGACTATAGAATGCAACTTTTATTGTATATATAACGTTCGTGTGATGTCACTTATATAGTCTATGAATATATAAGTATATTTCAGTACAGAATTAATCACCAACACACATGTTGTACATTTTTATGCTTCCCAAAAAATATGATGCATACCTGGCTTATGAGTGTTCTGCAAGACGAGCAAAGATTTTTAATAAATTTAGACTTGAAAAACGAGCAAGTCTTGGTTTACGAGTGCCGAGTATCATGTATCACGCATGTGCTCTTGTTCTGACATCGAGTGTCACGTGATCACAATTGAGCCAATGTTTTTTTCTCTCTCTTGCGCTGCGGAATTGTGGTTAATCGTCTCCCCTGCTGGGTCTTAGTGCTCGTCTCTTACTGGTATAATCAACATCTCCCTCTCTGTTTCAGCATGTCTCTTATGTGTGTGTGTGTGTGTGTGTGTGTGTGTGTGTGTGTGTGTGTGTGTGTGTGTGCGCGTAATTTGACACCGACACACACACACACTTTCTCGCCTTTACACCCCCCTCCCCGGCTTCACACACATATAAACACACACTCTCTGTTCTACACAGAAAACTTTGCTCTGTCGTGATTCTTTTCAAAGGTAAAGTGCTGGTTCATTTAAAAAAACTTTTACTGTACAGCAGTGATTCCGTTAGTATGCGCTAATGCGAGTGTCATTAGAGAGATTTCTTTGTTTTTCCCCGTTTAAACAGTGTTTCCGTTATGTGTGTGTTTGCTGTAAAACATAAAAAGCGAGGTGGGGGGGAGGGAGGGAGGAGTAGTTTTACTGTGTAAGATGAGGTGAGGGAAGGGGCTAATTCCACACACAAACACAAAGCGCCTGCGTGCACAAACGGAAACACTTATCTGTCGGGATTTATTTGTACTTTTTTTTAAAGGTAAAGTGCAGATTAATTTGTTTTATTTTTACTTTATATGTTGTATTAATAATTTTTATGTATTTACTTTTTTGGTCTGTGGAACGAATAATTTGAGTTTTCATTATTTTGATTTGGTTTATGAGTGTTTTGGAATACGAGCCAGCTTCTGGAACGAATTATGCTCGTAATCCAAGGTTCCACCTTGTGTGTGTGTGTGTGTGTGTGTGTGTGTGTGTGTGTGTGTGTGTACATACATACATACATACATAATTATTATAGTTTCTAAAAATAAATAAATCGTACATTACCATGAAACTTAGTTACTTAGTACTTGAGTAGTCTTTTTACCAAATACTTTTCTTACTTGAGTAATATTTTGTACTCAAGTACTACTCAAGTACTACTTTTCACTTCTACTTGAGAAATATTATTTTGAAGTACAGCTACTCTTGCTTGAGTAATTTTTTTGGGCTACTCTACCCACCTCTGTTCGTATCTGTGAAAATTCATATCTCAAATGTTCATAAGTTGGGGAGTACCAGTATCTTTGTGTGAAAATGTTAACCATCAAGTAATGTGTTTTTCTATTGGAGCACATTTTTGAAGCTGGCGATAAACACATTTATATATATTCATGCCTCCTAGGGACTAGGGACCATGGAGGCCAATGGTGACCATGGTATTTATCCCCATTTTCGCAATTGTGGTAGGACCTCCGGTCATCATTCACAGACACAGTCACGCACTAGGGACACTTTGGAAACTCCAAGTCCTTCCTTAATAAAAATTTAATTTTATTTGTTTGAGATAAGTTTCATAAAACCAGAATTTTGAGCTATTAAACTTTGTGTATAATTTGTTTATTTTGCTAAGAATTTAAAAAGCTGGGTGAACATCCTCTAAATCTGGAGATTTCATAATCTTTGCCAGAGATTGTAATATGCATTAAAGTCTAAACTAGGCTTGTTCTGCAGCATCTGCTACCATTTACTGAAATATTTCCCCACCCTACTTAAAACTCTTTTTCCACAGGTATTTCCTTCAGTTATTCCTTGAGGTTTTCTCTGCTGTTATTGAAACTATAATTATTTTTCATTCATTATATTGACATCACATTGCTTCCTAATCACATCCTGGATTGTGATGTTTAAGTGTTCCAGTAACTCTCTCTCTCGCTCTCATATGTATAAAGCCATCAATTAACATCTCAACAAGTATTGATGCAGGCACATAATCAGCTTGAGAATTTCAGGCTAATCCGTTGCTGACACAATTTTGTATTTTGAAAACTTCAATCTTCTTATTTCTTCATTGTTAATATTTAATCTAAAATCAACTTCCCCTAGTATGAATTGTAATCTTTTATGAAAAACCTGCATAGCAAAAAGCTTGACTATGATGTTAGATCTATATTTAATTTTTGAAGATTTTGCAGACATAATGCAGGACATGAGAAGTGGCACACACATACATAGACCATTAAAATGTGGCATTTTTTTCTCGCTCATTGGCTCAGTAAACTAAAAAGGCTCATCCATCAATCACACAAAACACACACAGTGTACAACATTAGAATGGTTAAACCATATACCACAATCTGTGTAGCAAGCTATGTCTTAAAACCCATAAATCTTCATGACCCAACCTTTATTAAAAGTTCTTAACATTTAGGTTATAGTTTGGGTGTGTTCTCGTGTCAACAGATCTATGTGGGGGGAAAATTGTTTAAGCCTTTTACCTCCCAATCTTTCCTCCACTGTTATTTGGTTTGAAAGTACTATTGACTATTGCATCAAAATACATTTAAAAGAAACCTTGCTAATCACTGTTGCTTCCTGACTTATAGCATATATAAAAAGTATCATAAATGTGTTATATGTGTTAGGGTATCTACTGTGAATTCCAGCTTGAATTGCTACTGTGAATACAGTGTTCTGGATTTGTAACTGAAATATACCAGTGTCTTAGCATTGCTTCGGGTTACACCATCTTCAGTGAAGAAACATTTTAATACTGAGTGGTTTAACCAAGTCCTTCCTCAACCACAGTCTTGCCATGGCCATTCTGCTCTCCAGGTTTCATCACTGCATCCCTTAGAGGAACCCAAGTAAGCAGTTTTAATATAGGGCAGATCAGTGGAATCTGGTGCTAGAATTTGGCCAAGACTTTGAAAAAGTTTCCTGTGGAATTGTTAGCTTTGAATCAGACTGACAGTATATATTAACTAGGGGGAAAATTTCAGAACTTGCCTTTGGGCTGAAGTTAATGCAAAACGAGAGAACAAGGTTCTGCATCAGATGTGTCAGTGTATGTGTGTATAGTACTGTGCAGAAGTCTTGAAGACTTCTACAAAAGATCACATCAGATAAAGAGCCAGATTAACAAGCACAGTAGTATAAAACAATCTGCCCTTAAATCTTGCTCTTGCCCCATCATGCCATCATTAAAACAGAGCAGAGCAATTATACATTATATACAGTGGACAACAAGATGAAATATTTAACTAAACTGAAAAGATAGTTACTGTACAACAAATGTAACCAACAGATTGCATTTCCCCACAGAGATCAGTCAAGGAGCGAGATAAGGAGGAGGCCCCAATTTGTCAAATGCTGTAAGTAACAATTACTTCAAGAGGTCAGATAAAAAATAACTCAGATTATGTTAATATAATTACAGTGATAAGCCACATTTCTTACTTTAATCTTTAAAATATTTCGGCAGTGCATTTTGTGCATCTAGTGAATAAGGCTACACTTGCCATTTTGATGAGTGACATTCAAGTAAAATATTTTTTGTTTTTAAATTAGAGAGGGTGGCATCAGAGCAAAAAAGGGGGGGGGGGGGAACACATTTCAAATCAAAATTGTGTCCCAAGAAGTAAACCAAGATTTAGAAAATCAGGAATAAAGAAAGATTTGAAATAGGGTGTACTGTCTGTTTCCCATTACTGTAAACATCATTTTCAGACATTCACAAATTAGGCAAATTATATCCCTTGGGCACTAAGTAATATAAAGTTACTAGAAAGTTACTAAACCTTTTTTTAGTGCTACTGTATATGTATTTCTTTTGAACGTTTTGGGCAAGAAGTGTGTATGTAATGGCTGCATTTCATAGCAAAACACATGTTTAAAAAAAGACCAATCACATCTGTCTTTTTTGTCATGGGATTAATTAAGATGAACAAAATAATTCTTTGGGAGAATGCTGAAACACAGAAAATGGATATTTACTCCAATTATATATTCCTATACTATAATAAAGCACTGTTATCAGATACCAAAGTGGTACTGATGTGAAACTAAACTTGGCAAAGGACAAGGCTAATGCACTGTAAGGTGAACTTTTTTGTAAGATATAAGTTTTTTTCATAGGTCTCATGATCCTTAAGATCCTTTTTAAATAAAATTTATTAAAAAGGTTTGCTACCAATTTGCTACCATTTTAGTGATGGGTCGTTCATGAACAATTCGTTCTTTTTGAATGAGTCTTTAACATGACTCAGAAGAACGAGTAGTCTCAGAGAGTGATTGGTTCATTTTCTACTGGGTGCGCATGCACAAAGCATCGCAAAACCTCCGTAGGTTATGTACAGGAAACAGAAATTAGTTGTTACCTTTGAGTCTTTTGGTTGGAATCATTCGTTCTTTTGTCATGTGAAAAGTGCAGTACGCAGGAAACAGAATTGAACGGTTCTCAACGAGTCTTCTAGTCCCAAGTCATTCCTGTGTACTGCACTGCATAGAGTCTATGGGAGTCATGTGACAAAAGAACGACTGATTGGGACCTGAAGATCTGAGAGGTGAGCTGCTCATTCTGTTTATCATAATATGTCCTTAGCTGAATTGTAATATTTTCATTACTGGAACTAGAGCCGAAATTTAGATGTAGATGTGCTGAGGTCTGTTTACTGAAACTGTAACATTTTATTTTATTTCTGATCAAAATAATGAAATAAACTAAATGACTAGATGAAAAGATTATATGGCAAATCTGTTAATATTTGCCAAACTGGCAGCATGGTGGTGTAGTGGTTAGCACTGTTGCCTTGCACCTCCAGGGTCCGGGTTCGATTCCTGGCCAGGCTTGATTCCCATCTCTGTGTGCATGTGCCCGTAGTGTGTGAGTGCCCTGCGATGGATTGGCACCCTGTCCAGGGTGTACCCTGCCTCGTGCCGTAAGTCTCCTGGGATAGGCTCCAGGCCCCCTATGACCCTGAATACAGGATACAGCGGTATAGATGATGAGTGAGTGAGTGATTTGCCAAACTTTCACTTATTTTGTATTCAAAATAATCCAGAGACATGCAGTTTTCCCATTAGGATCTAACTGCAATACATGCTTTGCTTTTCCCTCTTAAAAACGTTATGCATGTGCAGATGCTTTTGCATAGTAGATACATTCTGTGCAGAACACAAACAAAAATATGCATAAAAAGTTAGTCAAATTGAGTACCGGACAGATGAGTGCAGCACAGCTTGAATGTCATAACGGCATTTGGCTGCTTTCAGTGGTTTGTACAGGGGGAATTACACCTTGCCACTTAGTCTGAAATTCAGCATTATTCTCACTAAAAAGAGGGAGAATTCCAAGTGGTCGTTCAACATGCTGCATCTCTTTAAAGACTGCAGACTACACTACCAATTCCAAACTCTCTCTAAACAATGTAAGACACTGTGGTAATATTCAACCAATTCTTTTGGTCAGAAATCACTCTTTTACTCCCACCGTCTAAGCTATAACTCCAGCTCGACTCTTTGGTGTCACGCAGAGAGTTTGTCATAATATTCAGTGTGACAGTGACATTCAGAACATGCATAAAATTATCACATCATGTAGTCATTCCAACTGGCTGAATCACTCACCATTCCTGTGCTTTTAATGGCACACACCAGGACACACTTTGAAGCTATGATTTACTGGTCGATGTAAATGTTTTTCTTTCTTTCTTGAGTTTACCCTGTTTCAGTCCAAGAACAATGTTTTGTTTTCAATTTTGCTTGATCTTGCTGATCAGTATACATATTATATAATCTGTATAATCTATACACCATGAAAAAGACAACATAGTATCAAGTCATCACATTAATATTAGTAATAAGCTGGTGCTATCTACCTTAATTAGCAGCGACACAATGCTAAGAATATTAAACCTCCCATTAAACTGTGTGTTCTAGCTTTTTCTGGGTAACCCCGGCCAGAATTATTGTACATATGCCAAGCTCAGTCAGAAGAAAAACAAACAAATCTTAGACATCAGGGAATCAGTTGTTTTCTTACTTCATTTTTGTCTTCTTCTTCTGTTCTAATCCATATCAATTTCACTGACAGCTTCAGAGACCATCACATGTGATATACTGTATGCTTCCTTCCATTTGTGTCCTAAATTTCAAATATAAATCACCACCTGGCAGACAGACAGCATTCTTACATAAATGTAGGTTGCATACCTTGAGATTAAGTTTTTTTTCTGAATTATTTTTCACCATATTGTTACTTAGTAGCTAACAAACACGTACAGTGCTGTGCTACAATAAGCTTTGGTTTAAAAAATAAATGTCATATTGAAATTGCATAAATATATTGTGGTATGTTTTTCATCTAGAATCTAGTTTTTTTATTTTACAACTGCGCTTGTAGAGGTGAGTGACTAATCATTGCAGTGAGGGTGTTCAAATTATCCTGCATTCCTAGTGCTCACATTTGGGCTTAAAAAGTATTCAGCAGTAAGATGTTGACTATGTGATTAACATGTGTTAGGTGGCTGCAGTGTGAGAATAGTGGAAGCTGGAGAAAAATAAGCACACTTTAATAAGGAGGTGTTTATACAGTAGCTGTGTGTCTAGAGGACACAGCTGGAGACAGACATTTTTCACAAGTCAAACATCAGATGCACTCCTTTCATGCTTTCATGCTCAGAGCTCTTCAAGACACACTCACTCATTCACACTTGAATTTTTTTTTCTCATTAACAATTGATATTAGTTTCACACAAGATCATGGGATGCCCCCCCCCACCCCTTATTGTCTGTCTTTCTCTAGAGAAGAATAAGAGTAAGAGAAACAGACAAAAGACCTTCAAGCAAAGTGTCTTGTCTCTGAAGCTGTAGGGGGTGGGAAAAGTGTTAATTTGAAAAAGGATTTGCTGTTCTACTTGCAAATGTATTTACACAAACACTAAAATCACTGGCACTACTGGATTTTTTTTTTATCACCCTTCACTCCTTGGGCATCACAACAGAAGTTTGTTCATTAATCTATGCAATAATCTTTGGTGACCACTTTTTGCTTGTCAAGTTGGAAGTGTAAGTCTATCCAAAGAAAAGTGAGCAGAACATCATGCACAGACACATTTTGCAGCTTGGGCAATTAATAGTTTCCCAGTTCTCATTCTGGTATGCTTTTATGAGATGGATATAACACCCCCAATCTTTTTTTGTGAAGCTTTTATATTGGATTGCAGAAAATGTTTGTGGGAATTTCTGGCAATTAAATCACAAGATCATTATCAAAGTCCACAAAACCTTTAACCATAATGTCTGGGAATACTACACAGTAAATATATTTCAAAGTAAAAATATTAAGATGGTAACTACATCTGTCGTCTGTATGACAGTTGAATAGTTCCATTTCCAATTCCAACTGAAGCACATTCCATTTCCTCACAGTGTGATAGCACTCAATTAAAGCAGTGACAGCAATAATTCAAATAAACTAACATTATCATTTAATTGAAAATGTATCCCATTATTATATTTTAATTGGTGGTCAAGTCATTAATTTAGGAAGATATCCTGTCTATCAAGCAAGTTTGGTTGTGTACAATGTTCAGCATATTTACTCTGACCAAATCATCATCATCATCATCGTCATCATTTAGATTTGATTATTACTGTACAATAATTTGGTTTGTCTAGTATACATATCAACCAAAGTGCCTATGCTTAAATCCCTTTAGTTCACTTAAGGGATTTAAGTGAATTTTTAATAACTCCTAAAAAATATTCCAGTACCAAAACATTGAAAAGACACATTAAAAACCATTTTGCATTATTTGATATTTTACTGAAAGTACATGTTGTTACTGTAGTTGAGAGTTCCCTCTGTATGTGGTGGAATTTTGTGTGTCATAATAATAATAATAATAATAATAATAATAATAATAATAATTATTATTATTATTATTATTATTATTATTATTATTATTAAATATCAAGAATCATATTTTTTTACAGAATGGCCTGTAAATTAAGATGAGAATTGCAATCAACTGATTTTGTTGCAACAATTTGTGTTGATTTGAAAATATGATTGTGTTTTTTGTCATATCCTCCTGTACTCCCCTGTTAAAACTATAGGCTTCTGTAATGTAAAAGCTCTGAATCATTTGTTAATTTTGTTATTTATCAAGTGGATGATAATTACTTTTGAAGAAGAGTTTAAATGTAACTGGTAAATTCTGAGCATATTGGAATGCCCCACTAAAAACAGACTGTTGTACCACAAATAAAATGTGTTTAAATAGCTAGTAGGTTAGTATTTTTGTTTTTCTATTAGGTTATGATATCTTGATGATAAGTTATGACTTCATTTTTTTAATACAATACATTAAAAGGGGGGCAAAACATGGTCTATATAATTTTTCCCCCTGCAACATTTTTTATACCATTATTGGTAATTATCAACATATTTGCCGTTGCCAAGTGTAAGAGTTATACAGTAAGTATAGCTTAAAACAAATATTACATACACTGTATTAGAACTCATATCAGTTATAAGTTATAAGAGTATTTTAGTTGTACCCATTTAATAGTCCTTTCGTTAATAGATTTTCACTGTTCAGTGATTGCTTTGGTCGGGGACATGGTGGTTCTGAACACTAGATTCAAGGCAGGAGAATTAACCAATGAGGGAACTCCAGTTCATTGCAGCATACAGTACCATGCACACACATTCACCCACTGCCAAGTACCAATATTTTGGGACTGCAGAGGAGACCAGAGAACCTTGAACAAACAACACATGGACATGCGAGATGTCACACAGAGTAATCCAAGCTCATGATCAAACCAGGGACACAGGGGCTATTGTCAATCTTTGCTTTTCTGTCTGTCTTTCTTAGAGAATTAGAAAAAAATGCATTTTAATGGCAACACAAATAATAAATATGGTCAGTAATACTGTATCTCAGAAATAAAAGCATGAAATAATTATATAACCGGTATGTTAAAGATGTTACTTTGCTCTAACTATTAGGGCTGGCCAACATAAAAAAATAAAAAAATAAAAATAATTGATATCCTTTTGCAAAATAAAAAGTGTGAACCTATTCCATCACTCTGAACACATTCCATATGAAAGCCCATTTACTGCAGGGTTGCTGGGGTAACCAGCTTCTCATTGATCACCCTGGTTTCATGTTGAAGATCCTTTCAACACACTCAGTATTGTTTGAGTTTGTAACCTACAGTTGTGGAAGAGTAGTCTGGTGTAATCCGATGTCACCCAGGAGTGGATGGATTTATTTTTGAGCCTGATTTCTCTCAAGTTTTCATCTTCATGTTATTGAAGGAAGTCTTTCCTTGCCACTCTTGCCTTTAGCATGCTCATAGGGGATCTAAATATACAATTGCTGAAATTGGAACCGCAATTATATTGTTTTTGCCATAAACAGAAGACATTTAGGTTTGACATCAAAAAATTTATATGAGATCGGAATGTCAGCTTTAATTTTCCAATATTCACAACCAGATGAGGGGTACAAAAACAGGAAATTTTGTGGTCCAATTCTACATTTATTTGCGAATTACCTTCCTGTTCTTACTGCTGATGAGTGGATGTATCTTGTACAATGACCTCTATAGTTCGTCTGTCAAATGCTTCTTCAAAATGTTGATTGTGATTCTTCACTCCTGCCCTATGAGTGTTGTTTGTAAATGATTCCTCTTTTCTCAACTTTAAAATGTGTTTACAGACAGCTCTCTCAGCTCTCTGGACCTAATTTTTGTCATTCATTTTTCAGAATCATTGCAGTGTGGAAACAAAGCACAATGTAAAGTGCATTTGTCCCAAGAGCCGTATAAGAGTATGAGTCAATGCAGGCTTGGAATGGATAGTGAGCAGTACACCGAGTCGCAAAGAAGTTTGGCTGTTAGTAAGGAACCCACACCTTGGTGTGCACCACGCTGTCAATGTACTGTGTCTGGTCTGTTTAGTGGGGAATCTGAGGTGGTTGTGTGTACTGATGTGTGACGAAAACAAATCTCAAACTTCTGCTACATCGTGGGAAACAGCAACTATAGATGGCTTTTTCTTATCTGTGCTTTTTTGCTTCTCTTTTAACACTTTTCTCAATTTACTTTTTACTACTTCTACTTTTGTGCCGCTCTCGTACCTGGCGCAGAACCAATGTCCACACGCCAAGTGAGGCATTTGGGAGGCTTATAAAGAGGTGCGGCCAGGTGCAGCACGTTTTGCCTGATTGCCTGCATGGTGGCGTTGCCTAGCAAACGGAATTGCAGTTGCCTACAGATCTGCCTGAAAGGATATCCACAGTGTTAAATATCCTTTTTAACAACTAGAAACCAAGGGTAGACATTCAGAGCTATTGATTTTTAAAGTTTATATAACAATCAATATAATAATCCACCCCTGCAAAACAAGCAACACCTGTCAGTTACACGAGCCAGTATATTTCATCATTTGAAAAATGTGAGGCTTCGAACAAAGAATGCCATGTCCTAAGTTATGTAATACATCTAGATGTTAATATTCTGGCTCAGATCTTAAACCCACATGTCTTTAGTTAAAAGAATGAGAATGGTCTCAGCCACTCCCATTTTTTAGGAGAGGACTGTAAATCCAAACTCCAATAAAGATGCATTGAGACAATGTCCATTGTTTAAAGAGTCACATAAATAAAGTTGAAATTAAATGAAGTTTCCGATTTTTTTTAAAGATGTGATAAATATGAAACAATATGACAGTAGATACACTGCCAGGCCAAAGTAAAAAAGATCAAAGATTTAGATGGTTCAAATTATTTGCATGCATCAAACAACAAAAACAACTATGGAGATGACTGAAATTAGGTTAAAATTACCCTCCCACACATTCTTAAAACGTGGAATAGTGCTGCCAACTTCATGGAAGAAATGTGGGAGAAAAATCATGAATGCAGATCACTTATATGATGAGAATGTAATGAAGTAATGTGGGATAAGAATTGGGACTAAACAGTCATATGAAATCCACTTGTTAATGAGCTGCATAATATAATAAAAGAGGATTCAATCTACTAGAGAGCATAAAGATTTGATTTTGGAGCAATAGAAATAAGTAATGTGGTCTGGTTCCGAGTCCAGATTACTCATGTTCCAGCATGATGGGTGCGTCAGAGAAAGAGGGGAAGGGCATGAAGTGATGCACCCATCATGCATAGAGTAAAAGTCTCTGGAAGCAGTGTAATGATCTGGGGTTGCTTCAGCGATACAGGTCGAAGCTTAGCAACATTATTTGGCAATAAAATGAAGTCAGCTGATTACCTAAATACATAGAATGTCTTACTCATTATCTCATCAAGGATCAAGCCCTTTATTTTCTTCCCATATGGCATATTCAAACTCAAATTAAAAATTACAAAACACTAAAATGTAATCTTATTGTTTTTTGCACACCCTTGGTAAAGGGTTTTTGTTATGTGAAAAATAAACTAACATAAAGAATGTCTAATTCTCTGGAACCTTCTTGCTTCTTCTTGTCCAAAAGGATCCATTCTGGTTCTGAATGACAGGGAAGCCAGGAGCTTATCCAATGTTCACAAAGTTTGTTTTCTGTAACAGGAATATTTACAGGTGTGTGTAATTAAGGAGGTATGTGACCAGGTCACTTGCTGATTGCTGGTATAGTTCTTTGCTGATATCAGCAATGACATAACAATTTAAATAATTGAATTTCATGACTCAATCAAAATAACACAGTTACCTCCTAACACCTCATATGGTTACTCAGCTGCAGCAATGTCTGGACAGTCCCATGTATCTTCAATCTTTTTAACATTTTAAAGGAAACAACCTAATAATTGCGGTTGGAATCATATTTGTAAGAGTAAGGATACTGTGTTAAAATATTACTCAAATTAAGTTCAAAATATGGCTACTTGAGTAAAAAACATCTCTAATGTACATTTAAACATATTTGTATAATTAATGTTTTAATATATCTCATATTTGTTTAATGCATAACATATTCCAGAGTAAAAATTATATATTTTTAACTGACCTGACCACAAGTCCATCGGGCATGACCCTACATGGCTAGTTGGGTGCCTCTCCTCCAAAAAAATTCTTGAGGTGCCAAATAGTTTGCAGCCAGGCCAACATGGCTCTGACCAATCCAATCTACTGTTGCTCCCACCTCAGAGGGTTCTCTTGTGGGACAGTCCGATCAAAATCCTACTGCTTCCAAGTTTTTATTTATTTTTTATTTTTTAGCAAAAGCAAAGGAAAACACTGACTAGGAAACATGAAGAAACAAAATACACATGATATGAATAGCCTGACAACAACAAAAGACCAACAATGAGTGCCATTTAATGGTCAAATGAGATGCAGTTTGATATAACCAACAAATTGTAATAGTGGGCCACATCACTACACTCATACAGTAGATCCCAAATGAACACAAAGTTAATTTATTATTAAATAATTTAAATTTAAATTCAACAGTTTTTTTTTTCATGGACATCTTTATTAGTTGAATTGCTTGCTTTTTTGATAAGGTTATGAATTAAATTAAAGTGGACAGTGAGCATATTAAATAAAGACTCTTCTTATCATTCAAATTGTGGCCATGTTGTCCTTACTGAAATGTACACCAACAAACTTAATTCAATTTCAATTAACAAAATGTCAGTGAAACCATTCACTGAGCGTATCCTCCAGGATGTCAAATACAGTGGAACCTCAGATTGCGAGTAACCTGGTTTGCGAGCATTCCACAAGACGAGCAATTTTTTAAAATACATTTTGACTTGAAAAACGTGCAAGTCTTGATTTATGAGTACCAAGTCTCATAGAGTATTATGTGGCATGCATGCGCTTCTTGTTTTTGACTCTGTGTGTGTGTATGTGAAATTCGTCTCACGCAATAGCCCTCCCCCCTCTCAAATAAGAGCGGAGGGAGGGGGGGTAAGGAGTCATTCCTCCTCTCGTCTTACTTTAGCTTCACACACACATGCACAGCAGCTGCGCACAAACATACACGCCTACACAGCGCATGTGCGCACAAACATTTAAGGAAAACATTTATCTGTCGTGATGTATTTTTACTTTTACTAATTTGTTTTATTTTTACTTTATATATTGTATTAATTATTTCATATATTAATTTTTGGGGGTTGTGGAATGAATAATCTGAGTTTTTATTATTTCTTATGGGGGAAATTCGCTTTGACATACAAGTGTTTTGATATACAAGCATGCTTCCAGAACTAATTATGCTCATAATCCAAGATTCCACTGTACTTGGGGAAGGTCCAGTAGTATACTAAGGTATTGAGTGCAGCTAAGCAGTAATTTAATGATTATACTTGGGCAACGATACACAATACAGCAGTAAAAATAAGAGTCTTATGTTAGGCAAAGACCAGGTGAACTATAATCAGACTTGAACTAGGTTGGGAAAAAATTTTAATACAGAAAAAGGCAGAATATTAAAATACAATCAGGCAATCAGAAAGTAAAGTCTTGGTAAATGTATAAGAACACATAGCGTATACTTTGCATTGTGGTAGTGTTTGTAAATTCCTCATATACAGTGGTGAGAGTGTAGGTAATTGAGTCCAGGTATTTTCAATCAGTAGTAGAGTATTTGTGAGCATGGGACTTTGGACACATGCTTGTTTATATCGCATGTGTTTGCAAGTTACAGTCTTATGCAAAAGTTTAGACACCCCTTGATAAATAACAGATTTTGGTGATTTTTTAATTAAAAAGATGTTAAGACAGTCTCTCTTGGAAATGGAGAAAATGCACAATATTTTCAGCAAACATTGACGCATAGTTACTTCTTATGCCATGAATTGAACAAAAATAAATAATAAAAACATTATTATTGCACTGTGCAAAAGTTTGGGCACCCAAAGAGTTCCAGAGTCTCAGATTTTTTGACAAGGTTTCAGACCTTCTTCTTCTTCTTCAAACTGAAGAGTCAGAAGAAGAAAACCTTACCTGCATCCCTATCATAAAATCCAACGTCAGAATTATTAAATAGGACAGCTACAGAAGCCTGATGCGTTTTGGAAACAAGTGCTGTGGACTGATCATGTTAAAATAGAATTCTTTAGCCACAATCAGCAAAGACATGTTTGGAGAAAAAAAAGGAGCAGCATTTCATGAAAATAACACCTTGCCAACTATTAAGCATGGGGGTGGATCTATCATGCTTTGGGGTTGTGTTGCAGTCAGTGGCACAGGAAACATTGCACAGGTGGAGGGAAGAATGGTTCCCTTTCAAAACCTACACTCGATGCTGCGTGAAAACGCTATGGGAACATCTTTGTTCAACCGGTTGTGAAGCATGTGTGTATCAAAAACGCCAATTTTGGCTTATATAACCTCAGTCAGGTGACATCATCTGATGAGGTGCACCTGCAGGTTATAAATAGGAGTGAACTGGAAACATCCTTAGGTCTTTTTGTCTTCAAGGACCGCATTGTGTTTGCGTGTGTGTGTGTGTGCAAGCGAATATACAAACAAAAGGAAAAGAAAAGTGTTAACTCACTGATATGGCAGAGTTTACTAAGAGATGCGTGCCTCCGTGTGATAGATCTTTTTCGGAGGGCGAAATAACATGTGCGGTCAAACGGTTGCATATCGACTGGCCACAGAAGTGAGATTCCCCCAAGCGCTCAAAATTAGACAACAGGTTTCTGTCGGGTGGCTGGGGGGAGGGGCCTCAGCAATGCCCCCTCCCTTTCTTTGGTGATCTCCATGACGAGTTAACTCTTTCATGGAATAAGACTCATTCATCCCGTGTTTTTGTGCGACTTCGATTTATTCGAATATCGATTACGCGAAGGCGCATGGTTATATGATGATGACATAGAAGATAGAAGATAGAAGAGACACTTGCGGGCTATCTCTTCCCTGGTGGGAAAGCATTTCAGGCAGCGGGTCAGGTTGGTGTTACACACCATGGCGGTTTTGCAGGCCTACCAGGCTGACATGCTGAAACACTTGAGCACTGGCGGGTCTATTAATGAAAGGACGTTCGCAAAGCCACAGATCTGTTTCTCCGTGCAACCAAGCAGACGGCCCATACTTTTGGCCATTCTAT
Source organism: Clarias macrocephalus (assembly GCA_011419295.1). Lineage (NCBI taxonomy): Eukaryota > Metazoa > Chordata > Actinopteri > Siluriformes > Clariidae > Clarias > Clarias macrocephalus. Next base: position 11,983 of record JAAGKR010005402.1, on the reverse strand, counting down.
GGCTGCCATGTTGTCCACGGAGAGACATCTGTGTCTAAACCTCACGGGCATTAAGGATAAGGATCGTGCTGTCCTCCTTGATGCCCGTCTCGCCTTCCGGCCTTTTTGCCGACGCTGTTAATTCCGTCGCCACTAGGTTTCGGGAGGTGAAATTATATGAATAGACCTTTGGAAGGTTTCTTCCCCGCCGTGCTCAAGAGTCGGGACCATCGGTCGCCCAGTCCCGACCAGGTCTGGCCCTCACAAGGCGTGAGGCTCAGAGGGAGAGTGTGACCAGCCAGGCACCCCCTCGTAGAGACTGGGGTGGGGCTCGCCACTCTTCTCAATCTGCCTCAAAGAGACCGGACCTGAGGAGCTTCCTCTCCTCAAAAAAAGAAGTCCTGAGGCTCATGCGCCCAGACTTAGGGTTTCGCCCAGGGTTAGGGTCTCCCCCAGTGAGGGCCATCTGAAATTCCTTCACAGAATAAAGTCTCCTCCCTGGCAACCCCCAGGAGGCTGGTGTTCAAGCCCCGCCACCACTGGTGTTTTGGGACGCACTGGTCTCCAACAAAATGTTGCGTGTTCGGTCACCTCCTGCCACGTTTCAGGATACTAAACATCTAAAATCCCTCCCCATCTAACCAAAGTGTCAAAACTTGTGCCCCTTTCGGAGAAACTGGCAGCGTGAAAATACTGCCACGTGTATCTCCTTGGGTACGGAGGACTGTGGAGAGAGGCTACAGGATTCATTTTGCACATCGTCCTCCACGTTTCAAGGGTGTGGTCTCCACTTCCGTGAAACCGGAACAAGCACATCTGTTGATTCAGGAATTACTGACTTTGGGAAAAGGAGCCATAGAACATGTTCCCCTCCCAGACGGAGAGTCAAGCTACTACAGTCTGTATTTCTTGGTTCCCAAGAAAGATGGAGGGCTGCGTCAAATTTTAGATCTTCGTGGGTTGACCACTATCTCAGGAAATACAGGTTCAAAATGTTGACTGTCAAATTATTGTTTCTCAAATCCAACCAGAAGATTGCTTTGTGACAATCGACCTGAAGGACGCATATTTTCATATAAAAATATTGCCACAACACAGGAAGTTCCTGAGGTTCACTTTTGGGCGCAAAGCTTACCAGTATCGGGTCCTTCCATTTGGCCTAGCTGTGTCACCCAGCACATATACAAAATGCATGGATGCAGTTCTGGTTTCTTTACAACTCCAGGGCATCCGTATTTTGAATTACATAGACGACTGGCTGATTCTGGCTCAGTCTCAGGAGCTAGTGCTTCGACATTGGGATATCATCCTAGCTCACCTCCATTCTTTAGGATTGAGACTCAACGCCACAAAAAGCATTATTTTTCCTGTTCAGAGAACAACATATTTGGGTGTCACATGGGATTCAATCACAATGCGGGCACAGCTGTCTCCCGCTCATGTTGAATCCATCCTCAACACCCTGAAGGAAATCAAGCTAGGCCAGAAAATGACTGTTCATCACTTTCAGAGATCTTTAGGTCTCATGGCAGCTGTGTCCACGGTGATACCTTTGGGCCTTCTGCACATGAGAGCATTTCAGTTGTGGCTAAGAGCCAAGGGATTTCACTCAAGGGCCAATCTCCAGAGGCAAATAAGGGTTACACGCCAGGGGTTGAAACTATTCTAAGTGCTAGGGCTCCCTCCACTAGAAGAACTTATGCCCTCAAATGGAGTGTATTTGAAAGTTGGTGCATGGCAAAACATGTAGACGCAGTCCACTGCCGAATTGTTTCAGTGCTGGAGTTTCTGCAAGAAAAGTAGTCTTAGGCTTATGCCCTAGTACTCTCAGAACGTACGTAGCTGCTATTTCGGCTAGTCATGTTCTGACCGATGGGGTTTCTGTGGGAAAGTACCCTTTAGTTGCCCGTTTTATGTGTTTATGCTTAAACGGTTGAGACTGCCCACTAGAGCGATGGTCCCTTCGTGGGACTTAGTTATTGTGCTTGAAGGTCTGATTGACACCCCTTTCGAACCACTAGAGTCATCGCCTCTTAGGCTTCTGACTCTTAAGATGTTTTTTCTTATTGCCAATACTTCTTTGAAGAGAATTGGAGATCTGCAGGCTTTTCAGTCTAGGGTAGTCAAAGCTATTTTGCATCCTCACCCGAACTATCTTCCGAAAGTTCCATTCTCGACCATGCACCCACTTGTTCTCGAAGCCTTCTGTCCTCTGCCTTTTTTACAGCTCCGGAGCAGGAAAGACTTAACTTACTGTGTCCAGTATGTGCTCTTCAGATTTACATCCACCGCACTAGCCATTGGCGTAAGTCAGAGCAGCTTTTCATTTGCTATTGGGGCCACAACCAGGGGCGACCGCCACTAGACACACGCTGTCACATTGGCTGTCACATTGGGTGAGAGATGCTATTGCCCTAGCCTACAAGGCGCGTGGTCACACTTCGCGTCTAGGAGTCAGAGCTCATTCGACCAGGGAGACTGCCTCATCAATTGCTCTGGCAAGAAGTGTCCCCGTGCAGCAAGTGTGTGATGTGATAGGTTGGTCCTCTCCGCACACATTTGTCAGATTTTATAGTTTGGATGTTCATGCTACTCCGGGCTCGTGGGTCCTCAAGTCAACATCCCAAAGTTATGTCTGAGACCTCTTTGGCTATAGTGCGCACACGCTACACAACCTGGGGGTCCAGACACTTGCAGTGCAGCGGCGTTGGTATTCTTGTTCTCATAGCGTTTTCACGCAGCATCGAGTGTAGCTTTTGAAAGGGAACATCTCGGGTTACTTTGCTGTAACCCTGTTCCCTGAAAAAGCAGGAACAAGATGCTGCGCTCCAATGCTGCACTGCTGGCGTGGCTGTATGTCCTTTCAGACAAAAATTGACCTGAGGGTGTTTCCGGTTCACTCTTATCTATAACTAGCTGCAGGTGCACCTCATCAGATCACGTCACCTGACCGAGGTTATATAAGCCAAAATTGCGTGTTTGATACACACATGCTTCACAACCGGGGTTACCTCAAAGTAACCCAAGACAATTCCACTAAATATCAGCAAATTCTGGAAGCAAACATCACACCATCTGTAAAAAAGCTGAAGCTGAAAAGAGGATGGCTTCTACAACAGGACAATGATCCTAAACATACCTCGAAATCCACTATGGAATACCTCAAGAGACGCAAGCTGAAGGTTTTGGAATGGCCATCACAGTCCCCTGACTTAAACATCATTGAAAATTTCTGTGTAGATCTTAAAAGAGCTGTGCATGCAAGGCGAACAAAGAATATTACAGAACTAGAAGCCTTTTGCAAGTTAAAATGCGAGAAAATCCCAAGTACAAGGATTGAAAGACTTTTAGCTGGCTATAAAAAGCGTTTGCAAGCTGTGATATCTGCCAGAGGAGGTGTTACTAAGTACTGATTATGTAGGGCGCCCAAACTTTTGCATAGTGCCACAATAATGTTTTATTTTATTTTATCTTTGTTCAATTTATGACATAAAAAGTAACCAATGTTTGCTGAAAATCTTGTGCATTTTTTCCATTTCCAAGAGAGACGGTGTTAACATCTTTTAAATAAAAAAATCACCAAAATCCGTTATTTAATAAGGAGTGCCTAAACTTTTGCATAAGACTGTATGTGGACAATTAAATATCAGTACATTATACAAAAATGTAAAGCACTAGCATTATCTGGATCTAAAGTGCTGTTTTTATAAGCTTTAAAAAAGTTGCAGTTATAAATCTAATTGTTTCTACTAGCACTATCCTAGATAATTTATGGGCTTGTAAAGGCAGCTGTTGAGGTGGGAGTCTAGATGCTATTGAAAAACCCTGTACTCAAGAAACAATCTGACAACACTGAAGGCACAAACTACATGCAGGTAATTTACATAAACTGAAAATCGAACCAGAAAATCGACTTAACCCCTTTCTGATTATGAGTAATTATACTCATATTTTTCTGCATAAATATTGATGTTTTGGACGTCACCAACTCTGAAAAATGACCCAATATTCTAAAGGTGAAACAAATCTATTCAGCACAATTTTTATTGTTTAGTCATTTCTTTATACGGATTTTTTTCACTTAATTGCATGATATTTTCTGCTGCTGAATTAATTTAATGGAGGGCTCTTTTTTTTGTCAGGTAACACTTTTGTTCCCATTTCACAAAGCTATGACCACTGGAACTAACAAAAATTCAGATGTACACTATATTGCCAACTCAAGACATATGTTTCTTTAAAACTTGGACTAATCCCCCTCCATTAATTCCTGAAATACAACCTCACCCCAGGTCCAACATGACTTCGCACCAGTGCACAAAGCAAGGTCCACTAAGACATGGACGAGTGAGTTTCGTGTGGAGGAATTTGACTGGCCTGCACAGAGTTCTGACTTCAACGTGATAGAACACCTTTGGGATGAATTAGTGGGGAGACTGTGTCTGATCACCCAAATGTGCTTCTGAAAGAATGGTCAAAAATTCCCATGAACACTCCTAAACCTTGTGGAAAGCTTTCCCAGAAGAATTTATACCCTGTGGATTAAGGATTGGATGTTACTCAAGTTCGTATTCATTAGTAGGCGAGTGAATATTTACATTTAATCATTTTGCTGACACGCTTATCCAGAGTTTTTTGTAGGTTTTAACACACTAAAATAACACACAGGTTGTGCTGTGCGCTCGTGGTGGCGATGGTGCAGGGTGCTTTGGCCAGCTCATCATTGCTTGCAACTATATTATTATTTTGAAATATAGCTAATCTTACTTGAGAACAATCTTTGGCTACCCTACCCACCTCTGGATGGCGGGAGAGTGAATACTTTTGGCAATATGTTGTATGTACATGGGGTGGAGTGTTACTCTTACTTAAGTAATATTTTGGATGACTATTTTTTACTTTTACTTTCTAATTAGGGCCCAAGCACTATAGGACACTCTTGTTTTTCTAAGGATTTTTTCCAAACTTTTGGGCTTTTGGGGGCTTACAAACATGAACATTGGCAGACAGGTTGGAACCTCAAGAGCCCTCACAAGAGATTTTGCTGCATAGCTCATACACACTTTCATGTATGCACACGGAACTCGGTACACATTTAGAGCTCATTGAGCTGAACAACTTTCAACGGGAAGTCAGTTATTTTGAGTTGTTCGCAAAAACACACCCGATGGATTTTGATATACTCCCCCTAGGGAATTTATATGAGCGCCACCAAACTGGGCTCATATTATCTAAAGACGTTGAGGATGCAAAATTGTAGAGGTATTTTTGATATCTCAAACATGTCATCCATGACAATGCCTTAAACCTATGCTGAAAAGTGGTTAATAACTTCCTGTGTGGCATTATATTGAGTGACACGATCAGTGACATCACGTTCAGTGACATCACATTGAGTAATGTGGCAGCGCACAGTGGTGCAGTACTAGGTTAAAACCGGAATTAAAAGTAGTGTTGGGGAGATTAAAGATTTTGCGGACAGTGGGATGGAGAAGAAAGGCACACCAGCTCAGAAGACCTAGGAAGCGGTGTGCTATGTAAACAGAAGATAAAGAAGGTAAACGGGCTGGTGTTCTAACTAGGCTAAAAACAGAAGCTTTTTTGTAGGTCTTAACATGCTTAAATAACACACAGGTTGTGCGATGCGCCTGGGGTGGTGATGGTGCAGGGTGTTCGGGCCTGCGCGTCGTTGCTTGCAACTATTTTGAAGTACAGCTACTCTTACTTGAGTACAACTTTTGGCTATTCTACCCACCTCTAGATGGAAGGGGAGTGAATACTTTTGGCAATAGTTTGTATGTACATGGGGATTCAGTGTTATATTTCATAGTAATATCAAAGGCCTGGAGCAGGGATAGGCTGGTGGATAGGCTGTTGAAATGCTGATCGGACAGTCCCAGAGGGGTGTACTCATTGCTTGATGTGCCATAGTCCATGATAGATAGCGTCCACTTGACAAGCCTCTGGAGGCAGTGTTATGATTTGGGGTTGCTTCAGTTGCTCAGTTCAAGGTTCAACAAAATTATGTGGCAATGAAATTGTCAGTTGACTACCTGTCAGGGTATCATATATGGACTTTTTTTTTGTTGCTGATGGAATAGGCATATTCCATGATTCAAATTACAAGTATAGGAAGATCTGAGAGCATGAGGAATCATTTTCACACATTACAGTAATTCACCACCACACTGTGCACCATAATCAAAGCTAATGGTAGTCAAAGAAATCTTGGAGTGTGCAACCTTTCTTTTGACCAGACATTGTATATATAAAGCTAAGCTAAGCTACAGTGCTGCTCTCCTCACAATGACCAGTAGCTGGCTAAAAAGTTAACTGAATAAATGCAATGTATTTATTTACTGGTAGTAGTGTTAATTTCGACAACAAAAATAATGATGAAAAAACAGAAAACAGGGAGAAGGAAAGAGAGAGGAAGATTGAGAGAAAGAGAAGAGAATGAAAGAGAGAGAAGAAGGGAGAGCAGAAGAGAAGGAGAGAAAACAGTTAGGCAGTGTCACAGTCACATAATGTATAAGGTGAATGTATATGTATATGTATATATGTACTGTATATGTATACGTAAGGGGAGAGCCAAAAGGAAACACAGACATGGGGGCTCCCTAAGATGTAAAGCAACCAGTCACTACACCGTCAACAAACCTGAGTGATCAGTGAGAATGGGGAAGACAGCATCTAAACATACCAGTTCACCATAATACTCTACATTTATGAGTCCCCCAGATCTGCTCCTTTATCTAAGGCAAATATATTTACAAAAATGCTTGGCTAAATAAATAGGTTTAATTGGAAGGCTATTCCATAACTTTGGGGTTTAGTAAGAAAAGGCTTTGGCCCTGGCTCTAGTTTTCATAACACATGGTACTGACAAGCAGCCTGTATCCTTTGATCAAAGTACGTGCGGCAGATCGTAAGACACTTGCAGTTCACTCAGATACTGTGGCACGAGACCATTTAATGCTTTACACAAAAAAAGTAGGATTTTAAAATCAATGCGAAATTTTACAGGGAGCCAATGGATAAGATTCTAGTGAGGACTGTCGTTGCTCCATTCTGGACTAACTGAAGCTTGTTAATGCATCTAGTTGAACAACCACATAGTAAGGAGTTTCAATAGTCCAACCTGGAGGTGATAAAAACATGAACTAATTTTTCAGCATCATTATGTGACAATATATTCCTTATCTTTGCATTGTTTCTGAGGTGAAAGAATGATATCTTGGTAATATTATCTACATGTGTTTCAAATGAAAGAGTGGAATTTATAATCACACCAAGGTTGTTTACTGTTGCACTTGATGGAACAGAAGTTACTGTGTGATCAAAAAGCTTGCTTCTAGCTACAAGTGATCCTATGACAAAAACTTATCAGGATTAAGCAGAAGGAGGTTAATTAACATCCAGTCTCTTATGTTCTTCACACATTGCTCAACTTTATTAAGCTGTTTTTTCTCATCTGGTTTTGCTGAGACATATAACTGTGTGTCATCAGCATAACAATGAAAACTAATACCATGCTCATGAATGATGTTGCTCAGATGAAGCACGTAAGGAGAAAAAACAGTGGGCCTAAAACTGAACCCCATGGGACACCAAACTCCACTTGAGAACATTCAGAACAGTTGAAATCAGCATGCAATATTGTTAACAAAAAAAAGACGAGACTAAAATGTTGTTTAAAAAAAAAGAAAACGAATAAAACATCTGTCTTTATTGTTGTCAACATTTAATTTTTGTCCCAATCCACTGTAATATGTGTTCATTCATTATGTGTCGGAATGTTACAAGCTTAGTCATCTTTAAGTCTTCGTCATGACAGCAGTATTACTCATGCCAAAGAGAAGAGCCGATATTTGGGCCCATTTTCTTTATATTAAAATGGAGAAAAGAAGCCGATATATAGTAATATCAGAGGGGAAACAGTGTGAGCACACAATTGCTGGGAAAAATACCACAAACCTGAAGAGACGCATCAAGGCATACTATAAAAATCCCAACATAACTTTACTGCCTCTTTGTGATAATTATCCTTCGTTATGTGTGATGTATTTTATTTTATTTTATTTTATTTTAATTGATAGCTAAACTTTGCCAAACCCAACAGGCTAGCAAAAAGATTTTGACCCATAGGAGCAATCCTTACAACAGTTCAAGTGTGTAAGTTCATATATTTTTTAAAAATTTAAAAACTTTAATTGTCCATACTGCTCCTATAGTTTTGTAGTTAAAAAATATATTGGACATGCATCAGTTGTTGTGGTGGTCAGAAATAAATTTGAAAATTAAATATAATTAGCTGAAAACATCAGATGAAAAGATAAATTTTAAATGTTAAGATAATTATTTGGTGAAAAACTGAAAAATAAAATGGTTTTGTCTTAATTAATAATAATATTATAAATGTTACATTTTCATTGACTAAAGCTAGACTAAACTACTTAAAGATTCATCTGAATAAAACTAGATTAAAATGCCCAGACTTTCAGTCGACTAAAACTTGACCAAACAAAGTAGGATAAGACTGACTAAATATGATAAAAACTAACATGGACATTTATCCTGGGACTAAGACTAAGATTAAATTGAAAATTAACACTACCTGGTAGAAATCTGGTGTAGAATTGTATAATTACATTTATTTTAGCTACATCTGCTTCCCTCTCACTTTCTCTGTTCTGCCTTATTGCTTTCTCTCCATCAATGTCTAATCATTCGTACTGTAGGTCCTTTAAGTGGTAGTGTTCTACCAATGACCTGCTGCACGTGCATGTGTATGTGTGTGTGTGTGTGTGTGTGAGAGAGAGAGAGAGAGAGAGAGAGAGAGAGACTTGTTAAAGATCATATGTGTAGTGTGTGTATAAAAAAAAGTCAGGCTATAACATCAAATAGAGTGGCCCACTGGGAAACTTTTTAAACTTCCTGAAAGCCCAACTGCCAACCACTTTCCTGGCTTTGGGTGCAACTCATGATGCTGCTCATCTGCATTCCCTGTGGGCCCTAAGAGCAGATATCACAAAATGAGTCTCAAGGAGTCTCACCAGATACTTATAGCATGCACTGAAAGAGATACCCCATCAGCCTTTCAGGAATTTCATTATACTTGCTGCAGAAGGGCAGCAACCCCTTAGCTGACAATACTGTATAGAGTGCCGAATCCTGCGGAGACATGGCTAGGTCTTGTTTAACAGGACAGACATATATTAAAGAATATTAGATATGAGAGAAATTTCAAGTAATAAATATAATATCCGGTCCAGAAAGCTGTGCACTATAAGAAGGGGTTTCCTTTTCTAACACAATAAATGCGGCCTATGAAGTCCGTGGCAATTTTCTGATCAATCAGGTCAGGTTTCTCTGGTATAGCAGAGCTGGGCACCCCTGTGCAACTATCTGTATAGTGTATCAGCAATTGCATTATGTAGTAAAAAGGGATTATAGCCTACAATTAGTCAAGGATTTGTAATGTAACTGAATAAATACAAATACAGTCATAGAATTAAAAAAAAAAAGCAGAATAAATCCAAAATTGTCGCCATACAAATCCACAGCTAAGATCAATCAGTGTGAATCCGGAACATCAGCAACAAAATCAGAATCCAAAAGTCAAAGAACCAGAAGAACAAACAATACAAATGGCTTATTAATGTCAGATAAAGATGCAATTACTTGTTAAAATTATACTGTATGAGGCCAGAATATGATTCAATAATCTGACTATAATTATGTATAACTATGTATAACTTATACATTAATTATAACTTTGTCAGTGTGTGTGTGTGTGTGTGTGTGTGATCAGAACTTTTAAGAGGGTCATTGTGTCCTTGAGGTTAGGTGTTGTAGTTCATGGCATCAATGTTACTGCGGGAAGTGGTTGGACAGTTGATCAAACTGGACCCAATGTATTTAAGACCTAGAGCTTAAATTTCTTACTTTGTTGAAAAACTATGTAGAATCATTTTTAGCAGATGGATCGCAGTTATAGTTCAGGAATAACCTCTTGCTGCACTGTATAATATTTTTTCCAGAAAGAAAGTAAAAAAAAAAAAAAAACATCTATAGGCAGATTATACAGTAGATAAAAAAGAAACTCTTCAGATGAGAGTTGAAATAGTGATTCTCTTATGTTTAGGAACTATGAGCATTACTTTATTCTAATTTCTGACTTCATATAGCATCTACACATACTGTAGTATGTAGGTTACTCTTTCACACACACACACACACACACACACACACACACACACACACACACACACACACACACACACACACACACACACACAAAAAGGATGAGCACTTCTACCTTTTGTTTTTAGTCTCTGTCTCCTCTGTCAGTGTGTTACACAATCAACCTCACAAATTACCACAAAAAAGGACCAGGTGAAAGAGTAAAAACTGCCTGGTTACAACATGATGCTATGTAGGCCTGCATAGGTTACATATATCAGCAGTGCGTATGGTTCTGTACATGCCTGTTGCTTACAAACAAAAATATGCAAATGCAAACACTAGTCAACTCTCACCAGTTAATATGTATGCTAATATGTGTCTTTGCATTTTGTTCTCAGATCTGTCAAAATGTTAGAGTTAACAATATACAGCCATGACATTATGACCACCTGCATAATATTGAGTAGGTCTTCCATTTTCAGACAACATGGGCCAGTCTTGACTCCCCATGTATATCAGTAAGCCATGGCCACCCATCACCCAGTCACCAGTTCACTGGTTTTAATTCCTTGCATTAATTTTGGTCTGTCCTGACCACTGCAAGCTGGGAACGTCCCACAATACCTTCAGTTTTGGAGTTGCTCTGACCCAGTCCTCTAACCATTATAATTTGGCCCTGGTCAAAGTCACTCAAATCATTATATTTGCCCATTTTTTCTGCTTCCAACACATCAACTTCAAGAGAAACATGTTCACTTGCTGCCAATACAGGACAATCTTAGAAAAAAAACCTGTTAGAGTCTGCAAAAGTTGTGGAGATTCACCTTCCAGCAGGACAACGAAACTAAAATACAGCCAGATCATGGTTTAGATCACAGCATATTCATTTGTTAAACTGGCCCAGTCAAAGTCCAGATCAAAATCCTGTTGAGAATCTGTAGGAAGACTTGAAAATTACTATTCACAGACTTTCCCCATCCAATCTGACTGAGCTTTAGCTATTTTGCAAAGAAGAACTGGCAAAAGTTTCACCTTTCATAGGAAAAGGTGGTAGAGACATTCCCCAAAATTATAAATACCCCAGTAATTTCAGCAAAAGACATTTCTACAAAGTATTGACTCAGGAGGTGAATACAAATGCCACATTTTTCAGTTATTACTGTATTTGTAAAACATTTTGAACGTCATTTATCATTGTCCTTCCACTTCACAATTATATGCCACTTTGTGATGGTTTATCACATAAAAACGCAATAAAATACATTTACTGATGAACTGGAGACGCACTGATGCACATGGGCGGTGGGGGGGGATGGTCCACGTAGTCTGATTAAATAGAAGTGTTATTGAAATTGATGAAAAGGTTAAGAACACACAGTGCATCACTGTTTAGGCACGTGGTCATCATGTTATGGCTGATCATTGTAGCTAAAACATACATCATCATAATTAGAACAATAACCCGGACTCAAATGAATTTTGTGAAGTCCTGCTCCTGACACTGACTGATGTTTTGTAAACTTTCTAGTTTGGATTGTATTTCTAGTAATGTTGCCAACTATTTTACATGGAATGTATCTAAAGCCTGCTGGAAAACTCGCTAGATGATGCTTTACACTAATTTGCATACTGATAACTTCATCACGCAGTATTTGCCTAAATCTCTCATATAAACTGTACATGTATAAAAGTGAAAAGATTTTCCTTTGCCATTGCTATTTTTGTTGTTATTATTTATTATTGTTGTACATTTCTATTCTATTCTATTCTATTCTATTCTATTCTAGTATAGTATAGTATAGTATAGTATAGTATA